>JANHFL010009202.1:13472-25714 GCA_032468155.1 Oxyrhabdium leporinum | reverse complement strand
TCAGTCATCCAGGTCATGGTTGTCCCAAAGGTGCTTTTTCAAAAGGCAACTGGACTTTCTGGTTTTTCTTTGAAGATGTTTTGCTTCTCATCCAAGGAGCTTCTTCAGCTTTCATATTCAATGCTATCAGAGTTTGCTTTCTGAAGTTCTCTTGAAGACCTAATGAGGATTCTAAACTTGAACGTGCTATCTAAGGATTTTATTTGGGTTTGCCCAACAACTAAGGGCAGGAAAACAGACAGCATCTCTTCCAGAAGTTCTCTCTCTGTGTTTCTGCTCCGCCTGCTTAGTATTCTCCTTAGCTGGAGAAACTCCCTGCAAAAATAGCTACAGGTAGTCCTTGACTTACAACCACCACTGAGCCCAGAATCTACATTCCTAATGAGAAATTTGGTAAGTGAGTTTTGCCCCCGTTTTACAATGTTTCTTGCCGCATTTGTTAAGTGAATCACTGCAGTTGTTAAATGAATCTGGTTTCCCCATTGACTTTGCTTGTCAGAAGGTCACAGAAAGGGATCACGTGACCCTCCAGGACACTGCAACCGTCATAATTGTGAGTCAGTTGTCCAGCATCCGAATTAAATCACATGACCACATGGGGATGTTGCAATGGTCTTAAGTGTGAAAAATGGTCATAAGTCACTTTTTTTCTATGCTGTTGTAACTTCGAATGGTCACTAAATGAACTGTTTTAAGCCGAGGACTACCTTTGCTAACATAATAAACAGATAACTATGGCAATCAACTCTTCCCTTTCTTTCCAATCTGACTTTTAAATTCCTTTTACCTGTGTGGGATTATTTTTATACAGGGGAGTATTCACAGAGAGTGAGCAATGATATTCTCTAGTCCACTACCTCAGGAATTTTATCCTTATTTTTAAAAGCATTGATGCAATTAATTTTCTTTCTTTTAGGTCCCTTCCAACTCATACTCATGTTATTCTGGTCTCGTGTATTAAGCCAACTCGATTGAAATTCAGTTGGTCCCAGAAGTTTTGCATTTCTGGACATGATAAAAGAAGAGAATTGTTCTGGAGGGCCTTTGATGATACATGATTATGCTTGTGTACTTTCCTTTTTTTTTTTTTTTACGTAAGGACTTTTTATTCTTGTTTTCTTGTGGTGAGTAAAAAAAATGAAACAAATAAAAAAATCAATAGCTAGATAAATAAATACATTCCAGAGACTACACTGTGGAGCTAAAAGATGCAAGTAAAATATTATTCATCACTTCTTGTTTCCCCTTGCTTGATATTCAAAGCAGACTTTTCAAATACACATGTTTTCTATCTCATTGGGATAGAGCCAAGTTTAAATAAACTACCATTTGTTATTTGGAGCCCAAGACTTTTCGATTACTTTCCTTGACCATAGTGGCAAAGATAAAGAAGAAAATATCCCAATGTATTTCTGATTTTAATTTACTAATGCGAGAGTCTACATTTCCTTGTTGTTAAGATCAAGTCTTTGGTATTGCCTGTGTTATTAGAACGACACTACACAGAAGGTGTCAAACACAACTCCCCCCCACCTTTCCCCACTCCTGAATTACCCTGGGGTAAATTAACATGATTTTTTTTTTCCTTGCACCACTGGCTACTCAAGTTGCATCTGGCAATTCACAGTAACAGTTGGTGCAGTTCTGTTCAACATCACACCTGAATCCTGATGTCTCTGTTGTGGAACATATGGTTTCTTTTAATTACTTCGTTCGTTCATTCGGAGATCAGCTTTCACAAAGGCTAGGAGTCTGTTCAAAGAAGCAAGGAACAACAACTTTCCAACCCGGCTATCAGAACTATCACGGAGAAGGCATGACCGACGCTTTGCGGCCTTGACGTGATCTAGGGAGAAGACGGATGAACAGGGAACTCCAAGATAATTATTGTGAAATAATTGGGGGCTTTTTGTAGCCCAGAGGCTATAAGAAAGCAATAAAAGTCAGTAGGCATAGTTCTGATCTGAAGCCAATAATGGTGAAGAGAGGATATACCACATTTTCATCTCTATATAGAAGCCACGTACAAGACTGCAATCTTTTTATGGTTGAAGTCCCTCATAAATCAACTGGACAGCTCCAACGGAAAATCAAGTTGGGCTGCAAGTGGTGTTACCTGCATATACAATTATTTCTCGATCGTTTTCACCCTGACCAAACTGAAATTTTAAGTTCCTCTGAGCAAAATACCTCTCCTACTCTTAAAACATAGACAGACTTGTACATCAATCAACACAGGTTGTCCTCGACTTAGGACCACAACTGGCTTAATACAGAAGACCAGAAGAACATGAGTTGGAAGGGACCAGAAAGACAGAAAATTAATTGCATCAATGCTTTTAAAAGGAGAACATTCCTGAAGTGGTGGACTAGAGAATATCATTGCTCATTCTCCAAAATTTCTTTTGCTAAGTGAGGCGTTTTATTAAGTGAGTTTTGCCTCATTTTACGACCTTTCTTGCCGGAGTTGTTCAGTGAATCACAACTGTTGTCAAGTGAATCCGGCTTCCCCATTTATTTATTTATTTATTTATTTTTACATTTATATACCGCCCCATTCCGAAGACTCGGGGCGGTTTACAGCTTATATAATGGACTTTGCTTGTCGCAAAAAGTGATCACATGACCCTGGGATAGTGCAACCGTTATAGGTACATGCCAGTAGCCAAGCCTCTGAATTTTGATCACGTGACCACAAGGATATCGCAACAGTCGTAAGTCTGAAAAACAGTCCTAGGTCACTGACTCTGTAAATCACTTACAGAGGGCTGTAAAGCACTGCGAAGCAGTATATAAGTGCTATTGCTAATGTGTTTTAATGCATTGTCGATACGGTAGGGATTCTGTGAAAATTTTATTCTCCATCTCCAACCTTGGCAACTTTAAGAGTTGTGGGCTTCAACTCCCAGAATTTCTCAGCCAGCAATAATGGTTGAGGAATTCTGGGAGATGAAGTCCGCAACTCTTAAAGTTGCCAAGGTTGGAGACCTCTGCTCTAAACCAGCCATTGTATATCCAACATTATTTTGCAAGAAATTTATTGGAGCCACTATGGATTATAGAATGGTTCTTTCATTGTATATGATATGCTTAGTGTACAATAAATGAACAATGATGAAAACAGGTTTATAGGTACATATCTGAATATCGTATCCAGTTCTGGGCATCTCATTTTAGGAAGGGTTAAATCCACAGGAAAAAAATGTAGAGCAAATTTCCCAGCCAACTGAAGTCTTTATGTATATATACTGTATACATGGAAGCAATTTTCCGAACAGAAAAAAAAACCAGATTTACCTGGATTTACCATAACACTATTATTATTTTTTAAGTACTCAGACATATTCAACAGTCTCCTTCTCTCAGCTGGTTTAACTATTGTGATAAATAGGTCAGTAATATTATATTTCATCAGTCCTACTGCCAACACCTGAAAAGTTCAGGATGAATATGCGAACTACCGAATTACAAAGCATTCTCTTGGCTCGAGCTCCCATAAATCACAAACATTTTATGTATGGTGATGCTGTTATAATGACTCTTTCACAGAGCAAAGTAATTGCTAGATCTTTCTGATCATCATTGCATTTCCAGCAGTCGGATACCAACAGCAAAAAATAAAAATAAAAATTGCAGTTTCCAGACAGTGGACTAGGTAGAAAAATACAAGATGAGTCTTGTATTTTTCCTATCTGGTATTTAGTGCCCTTCTCAAAACTTGTCCTTCATTGAGAGACCAAGAAAATGAGCATTCTGTTGGATAATTTGCAAAATGCCACTGGTGTATGATTCAGGGGAAAGATCTGGGAGGAGGCTAAGAAAAATAAAAACAGAAGGAACTCTAGATATAAACAGCCACCAGAGAACTGAATTCATTAATGGCTTATTTCACAAATGTCCATCTTGTAGAACATCTGGGAAGGTCTTCAAAACTTTCAAAGCAAGCCTATCTTAAAAAAGTAACTAATAAAAAAGAATAGGACATTCCTAAACAATTTCCAAGGTTCCATGCCTTACCCCTAATTATTAATTAAATTAAAGTTCCTTCAGATTAACAGAGTTGGAAGGGACATTGTAGGTCATCTAGTCCAACCCTCTGTCGAAGCAGGAGACCCTACACCATTTCTGACAAATGGCAGCCCATTCTCTTCTTGAAAGCCTCCAGTGATGAAGCTCCCACAACTTCCGAAGGCAACATCTGTTCAATGGTTGATTGTTCTCACCGTCAGAAAATTTCTTACTTCTAGATTGAATCTCTTCTTGATCAGTTTCCACCCATTATTCCTTGTCTGGTCTTCGGGTGCCTTGAAAAATAGCTTGACTCCTTCCACTCTGTGGCAGTCCTTCAAATACTGGAAGACTGCTATCATGTCTCCCCTGGTCCTTCTCTTCACTAGACTAGCCATACTGAGTATTTGCAATTGTTCATCATATGTTTTAGCCTCCAGTCCCCTAATCATCTTGGTTGCTCTTCTCTGCACTTTTTCTAGAGTCTCAATATCTTTTTTATAATGTGGTGACCAAAACTGGATGCAGTATTCTAGGTGTGGCCTTCTTAAAGCTTGGATGAGTCTGCTTTCCTTAGTCAAGCCCTGTTGCACAAGACTTAATCTCCAAGAATAGCTGGGCATATATATTTGGGGCGAAAAGCATTTTAAAAAGCATCTGTTGAAATATGTACAATTCTTAGAAAGTATCTATCTAACTGAACATGGCTATTCATGGAGGGTGCAAAAGCATGCATTTATCTGACAAAAGGCCACTGGACTTCGTTTTTCTTTGGAGACGTTTCACTTCCCATCCAAGAAGCTTCTTCAGTTCTGACAAGTTAGGAACTGGTTCATCCTCCCCTGAGCTGACATCTAGAGAGGTATCTGAGGAAATGTCTGGGGGAGTCATCAGACATAAGTACATGCCAGTTGCCAAGTGCCTAAACTTTGATCACATGATCATCAGGATGCTGCAACAGTCATAAAAAACGGTCATAAGTCTCTTTTTTTGAAGTGCTGATGTAACTTCAAACGGTCATTAAACGTTTTTGTGGCAAGTCTACCTGTATCAATTCTGTATCGTTTTCTTTTCTAAGTTTCCAAAATAAGAAAACCTTTTCATGCTACTTCAAGCTGATGTGACAAAAGTCACAAAGTGTACTGATCATCAAAACCGTTTGGTTTCTAAATTCTGCCTATGCAAATAACCACAATGATTCAGGACAAGTTCACTCATTGCAGAATGGCTGGCCACACTTACAAAATTAACCCAGGCATTTTGGCTCAATAAACTATGGTTTAAACTAATGGCACGCTCTTTCACCCCAGCAAATAAACTACTAAGAAAACAGACTGTTGTGCCAGGATACACTAACTAAACTTATCTTTAATGGTTAACGTATGTAATTATATGTTAAGAGTCTCATCCCACTGACTTATGTGGTTTGAAAGTAGACCCATTTGTACTGCGTACAATTTTCTTTTTGTGGTCTAACAACTTCCACTGCTACTAAGCAGCGCAACAAACTGAAACGGTGTTGGTTTCTCTGGTTTGCACAGTATAGTATTCATGGACAGAGACAATAAGTCTTAAATAACTCCATTGTGGCTATTTTCAGGTTTTGGAAATTGAGAAGAATAACTGCCTGACATCACGTTAAGGTTAAATATGGAAAAATGTCACGTAAATGTACCTTGGCTGAACTAGACACACCTGGAATTAAATCTACACAAAGAAACAAGAATAGTCAACCTGAGTTTAAGTCAGGTTTTTATTACAGACTGATATTTTCATGCGGCTTCTTCTTGCTTGGAAATCCTTGTGAGGTCCAGCAGTCAGAATGATAAGAAATGATCTACATATCCGGCCATAGGTTTAGTCACTCCAGTAATCAGCTCATACCTAACTTAATTTTATTTATAATTTTATTCATCACTCGTACTGTGTGTTTTTAAAATAATTAACTGCTCTGGTGTTTTATACTTTGATACACATTTTATATGTTGTTTCTGTGAACTTTTGCCATGCCGTACGAAATAAAATAAAATAAAACATAAATCATTTCAGACAAATGGTTGTCCAATCCCCTCTTAAAAATCTCCAGTGTTGAAGCACCCACAACTTGTAAGGAGAAACTGTTAGGAAACTTCTCCTTAGTTCTAGGTAGCTTCTCTCCCTGATTAGTTTCCATCCATTGTTTCTTGTTTTGCCTTCTGGTACATTTGGAAAATAAGTTGACCCCCTCTTCTTTGTGGCAGCCCTTCAAATATTGGAACACTGTTTTCATGGTACTCATCTTTGATACGAGCGTGTATGAAAACCTACACAAATACTATACACACAAACACAGAGAAAGCCTTTGGTCAAATGTTCCTGAAAACATAAAACTCCTTCTGAAAAGTCTTCAGCTCAATCCTACGTTCCTTTGCCCCAAAACACTTCGATTTCAATATAGATTATTTCCCCAAATTAATAAATAGGATCACAGCCTTTCTTCAATAAAACAATGACTGCCTGCTTTTTCTTTATGGACTCAGATACGTGGATATGATTTTAATATTCCAACTTTTGGTGGCATTGTATTCATTACATCTGGTAAGCTGAAGAATCCCCTAATGTTTCTTTCAAGTTATTTAAATGTACGTGTAAGTGCAAAACAAGCTGCACCATATTAGCATTGTATTAGTTTACATGACCCCAGAGTTGCTGGGTAGCTCCCTTAGGCAAAATTCACATTCTTATGAATTGCTATTAAACAGGAACATATGGTGACTTTGGGCATCCTGAGCTGTCATTTTTCTCAGAAGGTGAACATGCTACAGATTAATTGTCTTTCTAAGTCTAGGAAAACAGCTTCTTTCCAAGAAGCAATAAGATGTAGCAATAATATAGCTATAATATAGCTATTTCCTACATGAAAGGAGGGACTAGTGATTGGTGAAAGATGTTCTCTATTTCCTTCTGGTTTGAGAAGAGGAAGGTTTCCTATTGATTTTTGTTACTCTCTGAGAGGTCTTCCAAAATGCAATATTTGGTTCCTAGTCATTTTTTGTGAATTGGGTAGAAATACAAAGCTGATTAATAAACAAAACAAATAAGTAAATTAGTGGCAGAAGAAGAGATAAGCTTCATAACTAAAAAACTATGACCTAATAATAAGAAGAGACACTTCAATTTTGTAACTTTTTTTTATTAGCCTGGATATGCTTTTATCAGAGGTAAAAATTGTAACATTTAGGCTTCTTACTTCAAAAATTATATTAAGCTACTTATCCATCTTGAGGAGGAAAGGAATAAAATTTGGGAGGAAAAAATGAAATAAGGTATTTTATAAATTGTCCCAAAGGTGCTTTTTCAAGTGGCAACTGGACTTTCTGGCTTTTCTTTGAAGACATTTTGCTTCTCATCCAAGAAGCTTCTTCAGTTCTATTTTATTAATTGTATTGTGTATCACCTAGTTTGTTCATAAAAATCATCAAACTAGAGAAATTCACCATCTTGTATTCCTTATTTTATTACCTTCCTTTATTGTGTTTTATTGGGTTTGGTTTTATGATGCATTTATTTTGTATTTGTTTTAAACTAAGCAGGGATGTCAGATTGTGGCAGGAGAGAAACGTGACAAATAAATAAATATTTGCTACATAAATTGAGTATAGTTAAGCTTGTAGATAAAGGCTATCAAACTCCTGGCCCGCTGAGTCACACGCTGGCCACGCCCATGCCCAGTTTAGCGAAGAGGGGAAAAAGGCCCGATATGTCACGTGATGCCGCTGTGATGACATGAGTTTGACACCCTTGTTCTGGATGATTTTTAACTACAGGTAGTCCTCGACTTATAACCATTCAGTTACACAGTTATAACAGCATTGAAAAAAAGTGACTGAAAAAAGAGTTTTCATACTTATGAATGTTGCAGCATTCCCATGGTCATGTGATCAAAAATTTGAGCGCTTGGCACCTGGCATGTACTTATGACAGTTGCACTACTCTGGAGTCACATGATCACCCTCTGAAACCTTCACAGCTGGCTTCCCAAAAGCAAAGTCAATGGGAAAAGGAAGATTTGCTTAATGACTGCATGGTTGATTTTTCAATTAACAACCATGGCAGAAAAGGTCGTAAAATGGGACAAAAGTCATTTAACAACTGCCTTGCTTATCAACAAAAATTTTGTCCTCAACTCTGGTTGTAAGTCAAGGACTATCTGTATACACAAAATACTTTTATGTTCAAATAATTAAGCTCTGAGACATTTTGTTTTTCTCACATGGGTTGATCCAAGTATTTTTTTTTGGGGGGGGGGCAGGGAGGCATGTCCCATTTCCAGAAATTTGCAGGGCAACCCAGAAAGTCCATCCATGGGAGGAGGGAGGAATGGGCTATTCCAGAGCAGAGTCACACCTTCATGGAATATTTCACACCCAACTAGTGAGTCTTTTGCAAAATATCAGACAAATAAAAATTCAATAATTTTGCGCCGTTAGTGCATTAAAATATACTACTGGAATATAATGTCTTGAGTTCAGAACCTTCATGGTGATAAGCATTTTGCTTTATTAAACAAGAAAAAAAACAATAATACTGAATAATGATACAAATGAGAAAATGGAAATATTAAATTCATCTCTCAACCTGATAAAAATCCAGAGAAATGATATAGTCCAAGTTAACAATTCACGTGATAAACAATCCACTTCTAAGAGTTTCCTAAAGAAAATAAAAAGCTATTTTTCTAGGATGCTTCTTTGGAAGTAAAAGGTTCAAGTCCTTCTGTGTGAAATTCTAGTCCTTTTTTTGACTCTCAAGGGCATCTTTATTGAGCCAAGAGAAGGAGTTGCAACTCCTAGGACAAACAATCAATAAACAACATCCTAATCAAGACACTACCAAAGAAAAAACAACACCTTCACCAATGCTGTCAGGACAAGCCACTGTATATAAACAAGGAGTCCCTTCCAGCACAGATGTTTACTTAGTCAGACAATAAAACATCTGCAAGCAAACCATCAACCTCAGAGAGCACCAAGGACTTCACAATTCAACCCTGAGCTACCTATATTCTCCTCTGTTACTATTTTCTTCCCTTCCTGAAGAGCTCTGGTGGTACAGTGGTTAAAATGCAGTGTTGCAGGCCAACTCTGCCCACAGCCTGGAGTTCGATCTTGATGGGGTTCAATAGCACTTAGCAATAGCACTTAGACTTATATACCGCTTCACAGTGCTTTACAGTCCTCTCTAAATAATTTACAAAGTCAGCATCTTGCCCCCAACAATCTGGGTCCTCATTTTACCCACCTCGGAAGGATGGAAGGTTGAGTCAACCTTGAACCTGGTGAGATTTGAACTGACAAATTGCAGGCAGCCGGCAGGCAGCAGAAGTAGCCTGAAAAGGCCTCTCTTTGATCCTTGTCATCTTGGTAGATCTCTCCAGCAGACACATGGAAGATGTCCCTGGTTCATTTTAGGACTAGTTAGAGCTCTAAAATTAATTCATTATTAGCTTTAATAATAATTTATTTTAGCTTCAGAAGTAAGCTGCCTAGTTGCTAGCATAGATGATTATAGAATAGATGTCACTTTTGGGACCACACTTAAAAAAACTGTCCACAGGGAATGTGATCCAATAAAGTCACTGAAGATTGAGGATAAATTCCCCAGCTTTTATTACCTTTTAGCCCAACAAGAGTTGGAAGATGGTAGTGATAATCTTTAACTGACTTTCTTCTCTCTCTTCCTAACACAATTGCACACAAAAACACAGACATATAATTGAGTGTCCATATATTAATCTTCCAAAAATATATCTCAGCAACATAGGTTTGGAGGCTCCAATGTCAACAAAGAATTTGCTGGGATCATCTAAATATCCAGGGTCTGCATCAACAGGGGATTTTGCTGGATATGGCTCGCCATGGACATCAACTGAAGGGAATGTAAGACCTTCTGATATCTGAAGAAGGTAGCCCAGAGAAGTCCTCAACAAAGGCTAACATGCACCATCATCTTCTTTCAACAACCCCATAATCCCTTGCAGGGTAGAGTCTGGGTAACTGAATGGAGCTAGCAGAGTGTTTACTGGCTGGATGCCCTTCCTGTCACCAATATGGAGTTTTGTTCAGCAGATATATTCTCATCGTGCCCAGAGAGAGAAATATCTGCCTCTACCTAGAATCGAACTCATACCTTTCTGATTGTGAGGTGAGAGCTCCACCTCTGGGCCACCACACCACTCGCTAACATGCACCATGACAATCAATATATCTGCTGCTGCATGGTTTATTGAAGTTATGCCTCTTTAGAATAAGTGGAAAGCAATTATCCACTCCTGCTAGAAGGTGATATGGGTAACATGATGTCTAAGTGAAATTGCCTGCACAGAAACAGAGTCTGATATTATTAGGAATGATCTACATCTGTCCATATTGATGTGTGTATTACCTGCTGGTGGGTTGCAGGAGAGTTTGGGAACACAGGAAAGCAGGGCTGGTTTATCCTACTTCATCTTTGCTCTTCTACAGATAAGTGCAAACATTGATGCCCTAAGTTGAAGATGTTCAGAAGGATAGAAAGGTGGCTTTTAAAAAATTTTTGTAGACATGCATGATGAGTCTTTTCATTCACTGTGCACAATTGAAAAGTCATTGTGAGAAAATAAAGCAATAAAGCACAGAGAGAAGAATTGTAGTTTGTGGGATATAAATTATGCTATGCAGGGATAAAACCCCTACTTGGAAAAACAAACTGAAAAAACCTGTAACATCTCTGGTTCACATGAAGTGGTTGGCTCAACCCGAGTCAGCTTCCCAGAGAGAAAAATATTTAACATAGATGCTCTTGAGAAGATGATGAGTTGCATATATAGCCCCAAAGATCTGAGGTTCCAAGTGATTGAAACATGATGAATTAGCCTGTTGTTTTCTTTAAATCATGTGGTTATTCTTCAGATGTCAGTGATCAAAGCAACCTGACTTCACTAAATAAAACTAATGTACTGAACGATTAAGTTCACACTAACCCAGCAGGACAATAATGCTAAAAATAGGTGAGCAGAAATTTTATACTTCTGGAAGAAAGGGACACGTGGGCATGGAGGATATTTATGTGTGTGGATTACTCTCTAGTAATTTTCTGGACATGCTATAAAACACTATTAATATAGTCCTTAATGGATCTCCAAGTCCAGAAGGCAACTTAATGATTTATGCAACAAAAGAAAAAGGGAAATCCCAAGACTAATTTTTCTGTCTAGAAATATTTGCTCTTGCTTCATTTGTAAAGAATTGATATTCAGTCATTGTCAAATACATTCTTGGATATTTGACTTTATCCACGGTAGTTTTGAAAATTGTTATTTGATACCAGTATTGCTTTTCTTCCTCTGTCAAGGTCCATGTCAGATTTTGGGGTTTCTCTTTATTATTATTCCAGAATCTCAGCCATATGCGGCGTTCTCTAATGGAATGTTGGGCTCCCGACGTTCTCTGGTGGAACCCTCACCTCCTCAACGTTCTTTCCAGAGAACCACAGCCTCTTTCGAAATGGGCCTTCGCCCGGGTGTATAGTGGCTACATTGGGCTCCAGTAATGAAATTAAAGTATGTTTAGGTAAGTGATTTTAACTAAAATATTACCCACAACTAATTTCAGATTGTGTTTCTTGCACTACTAGTCTGAATCCAGAAAGTTTAGTTTTGACATTTATCAGATTTGAGGATGGGTGTGGTGTGATCCACGTAATTTCCTAGGATGGGAAAAGGCATTTGAAGGAAGTGCTTCAGAGACTGCAAACAAACACTGCAGTTCCTAAAGAGATGGCAAAGTCGGTGGATTTCTCTGTTTTCAGCGTTCTGGTGACAGGATCCGATCGAGGGATCGGTCTGGGTCTGGTGAACAGATTTCTGGAGCTGCCCTGTCCACCCAAATGGGTCTTTGCTACAACTCTGGACCTGGAGGGAGAAAACAAGGTGAGCATCAGAGGTGAAATCTAGCCGGTTCGCACCAGTTCACGTGAACTGGTAGGGAAAATTTTGATTGGTTCGAAGAACCAGCAAATATCACCTGGCTGGCCCTGGCCCTGCCCGCCTGCTCACCGCTTGCCCCGCACGGCATCCACGTGCGGCTTCGTTACACCCCCCATGGCCCCCGGAGCTTGCCTGGTGCCGCCGCCGCTTGCGTCACTCCACTCCCTGTGCGGCGTCCCCGCATGGCCTAGCTACCCGCCCCCCCCTCCCCATGGCCCCCGGAGCTTTC
>JANHFL010009201.1:584096-598613 GCA_032468155.1 Oxyrhabdium leporinum | reverse complement strand
AGAGGGTAGGGGCCCCCACAGAGAAGGCTCTACTTCTGGGGGTCACTAGTCGGCATTTCGCCGCTGATGGTACCCCGAGCAGGCCCTCCCTGTGTGACCGCACGGGACGCTGGGAGGGAGTAGACTTGATACGGTCCTGTAGATATCCTGGTCCAATGCCTACTGTAATAAGAAAATAGCTAGGTTTAAGTGTTGCCTGTAAATAAAGTTAAGCTAAATAAAAGTCAGGACATACTTAGCTTTGTAGGGTCATGAAAAACAATGCTTAAAAACCTAGGAATGGCCTTCAGGGCTCGCTGTCTTTTGGATGCTAGCATTGTGTTGAGATGAAGCGGAGGAGGTAGGATCTTTCACCAACGTCACGTTTCCTGGTAGGTGAACTAAGATCACCTTCTCTCTCTGTTCTACAAACAGGAGTGAATTAATGAGCGGAGCAGAATCTGTTCTGGAAGGTGTGTTTTTTTAAAAGATTGTTTGGCATAAACCTTTTGGGATTTATTTTATTTTCCAGTTGTCTTTTCTGTAAAATCACTCAGCAATCAGCTTCAAAACAAGTCCTGGCCTTGAAGACATCCCTTAAAATTACTGTTTCCTCTTCTTCCCGAAAAAGCTTTCAGTGCTTGATTCTGGTGTTACAATGGGGAGATGATGATTGTAGCAGCATCACCAAGATCTGACTTGTCATTGCCCGAACAATAGCATTCTCATATATTTCTTTTTATGGTGGCATGTCAACGTAAAATAGTCTTCTCTATCAAGTTCAAGATACAATCAAGCCACTTGTTAAATTCATAGAGTCGAATAGACTGTACTCAGAGGTGAAATCTAGCCGGTTCGCACCGGTTCACCTGAACCGGTAGGGAAAATTTTGATTGGTTTGGAGAACTGGCAAATATCATCTCCGGCTGCCCCCACCTCTACCTGCCTGCTCACCGCTCACCCCGCCCCTGCTCAGCCTGCTTCAGTGTCTCTGCCGGCCTTCCCACGAGAATGTGGCTGAGGCCCAACTACTCCTGATCTGCCTGCCTGCCTGCCTGCCTGCATAAGTAGTCTGCTGCTGCCGCTTGCCTCCCTGTCCCTTCCCACCCAGCGCTGTGTCCCTGCGCAGCCTAGTAGCTAGCTCCCCCCCCCATGGTCCCCGGAGCTTCCCTGCCGCCGCCACCACTTGCTTTACTTCCCACCTGACTCGTCCCCACACAGTCAACTAGCTGCCCTCCCCCCACGGTCCCCGCCGCTTTGCACACTCACCCTGGGAACTTCAGCCTCTGAAAATGCCTGCCGGTTGAATGGAGATGGATTGCCAGGATCGAAAGTAGGGCAGGGCAGGCTGAGGCAGCAGATTGCAGAAAGATAGAGCTGTGACTCTGTGAGCAATTCAATCTGCCTGCCTGCTTTGCCTGATTTGGGGTAAAGTTGCTCTTTTTAAATTAAAAAAAAAAGCAATATTTACAATGGTGTGTGTTGTGAGTTAATTTTGTGAGTTTGTTAGCAAACTTTATGCTTGCAAGCAAATTTTATGTGACATATTTATAGCTTTATGTTTTGAAATGTGTAGCTGTGAGATTTTATGTTGCTAAATTTCATACCCTGATGGGGTAAGGGTTGTGTATTTTTTTGAGTTGTGTAATTTTGTGAGTTTGGTTGTGTAATTTTGTGAGCCATGCCCATCCAGTCACATGATCACCAAGCCACGCACACAGAACCGGTAGTGAAAAATTTCAGATTTCACCAGTGCACAAGACCACTTCATGTAGTAAGTAAAATTTATGTCATATACAGAGTGATCTAGGAAAGGCACCAATTACAGTGATTACAGTGAGAATTATTTCCAAATAAGCATGCATAGGATTGCAGCATTAAGGAGTAGTCTTCATTTAAACCAGTGTTTTCTCAGTCTTTGTAACTAGAAGCTGTGTGAATTGCAACTACTAGAATTTCCCAGCCAGTATGCTTCTAGCTGCCAAGGTTTAGAAACACTGTTCTAGACTGATGCAATCACTTCTAATAAACTACAGAATATCAGGTAATGGTGCATTGCAAAAAAAAAAATATACCCAGCTATGCTGGAAAATCTGGAAATGATTGCAAACAACTGGGATATTTACAGACTGTTAGTTTATTTGAAGATAATTGATCTACAAGGTGCAGAAAAATATGAGTTAGACTGTTGGAGAAGTCCATTTCTCTTGGTGAAATTGAGATGAACTATATAAAATAAAAGGGTCACCAGATTCCTTTTGACTAGCACCATGATTTGCATATTTGGAACCCACAAAGTACATTGATTGTTTTAAGTAAACTCCATTTATCTTTAAAATAGACATTCCAAGTTTAAGCAAACATGAAATAAATCTAATTCTGACATAAACTTGAAAGATAATAGGCTTACAATTGCTTGATCTAAATCTAACATAATTAAAAATGATTTTCTTTTGTTATTCAATTTATGCAATATGCTTTTTAATTTTATTTAAAACACAAAGAATCTATTAGGAGTTTTTGTCAACTATTTATACAATACATTCATTTCTATGTACTAATATAGTTAATTTTTTGCAGAAGAAACAAACCTGTAATAGAAAATTAAAATTAGCAGCCTAATTCAGTATTTGAAAAAATTCTTGCATGTTTTTATCCCACACCAGCAACATTTACTGGGGAACTACTGTATTGAAATGGCCTTTCTAACAATAGAAAGGATCTCCTGAGCACACTATTGGTGGAGTCTGTGCCAGTTAATAATTTAGTTAACACTTTATGCTAATCCCTGATTTGTTTAACTGTGCCTTATTGGTTATACAACAATATGCTGAGTTTGTACAAAATGTTACTTTATAACCCATGATTTACAAACTCGAACAGCTGAGTTAATATAATATGCAAATGTAAAAAAATTGTGACTTAGTGCAAGGTGTGAACTCAGCCAGTCTTTAATGCAAATGTTCAGAAATAAGAAGCCAGGTTGACTTTAAAAATCAATGGGCCACGGACCATGGGCCATGACATACGTGCAGCAAGGCATGTGAGACAGCCAGTGTGGTGCAGTGCCTGGGTTCCTAGACTGGTACTTGTGGGATCCCTCCCCCCATCAACAGAAGCTCCGTTGGTGACTTTGGGCTAATCGTTTTCTGTCAACCCAGTCATTTCACAGGGCTAATACTGGGAAGTTAGGAGGAAGTTATGGACAAGCATATTGACTTTTTGGGGTAGATGTGCCTTTAGTATACTTTAATGCTTTTGCCCCAAACTGCCTGCAACATTATAAGGGGGAGTAAGAGTAAGAAATCATATCAGAGCATTAAATCATTTATGTGCTGGTGTAGCATTTGACACTGCTATTTTTATTTGGAAGTTTTCCCTCCTTGGGTGATCCAATTTCACTGATTATTACTCTCCAGTTGAGTGCTTATTATTTCCGCATTCTTGATGAAGCTCATCTTTGCCAGCACTGACTTATGACTGTTACTGCAACAGCTACCCTCTACACTGTATTTATTCATGTGCATGATACTGCTGAGATCTTCCTTAGGATGATTGCTAGCCTGGTGAACTTTGTACTTCTCTTACTGCATGGATGCCTTGCACCACTTTTGGATCATACCCAGACCTGATTGTTCTTATGTTGCTGTTTGCTTTTGGAAGCTGAGTTAGTTTATTTAGGATTCTGGTCTGGTTTATTTAAAATTTAGCAAAGCCAACTCAGCTCACTTTTCCTCAAAATCAGAAAATTCCTGGGAAGTTCCTGCTGCGTTGTTGGTATCCTTTCCATTGGCGAGAATTGTTGCCTTATTCTGGTTCCTAGGGTTTTCCAAAAGAAAAATCTGGGAAACATTAATTTGTGTACATTTGCATATTTATTAACCCACTTGATGAATGGAAACAAACCCTTGAAGTATAAAGAAATTCTCATTAACTGCTACGATTTATAAAACTTTTTCTTTTTGCCCTGCCAACACAATCTTAGTTTTTCAAGATACTGAAAATGCAGCAAAGCTTTTCTTTCTCCTTAGCCCATAGAGATTTCTATATTTTTTCTAGACTTTGTTAGTTGTTTATGCATACTTTAGAATAGAAATTCCCCTCACTTATATTCTCTTCCAATCAAATCACACAGCAACATGCAATTGTGATTACTACTGGGAAAAGTATGCTGTCATAGCATCTTCACTTTTCATAGGTGGTGGTTGTTTTTTTTAGAGCAACAGTGAGTTGGTGTCTTAATGAGTGCAAAGTTTGGAGTGGAGGTGGCAGTTCAACAGATTTGTTTATACTTTTTAATCTACCATCCCTTTTATAGCATCCCTTCCTAGCAATCTCTCAGATCTTTTGCCAAACCAGTAGACAAATGTAGACAGATTCAATTACAGAAGAAGTAAAGCTTTTCTGGAAGAGAGCCAATTTGGTGTAGTGGTTAAGACATCAGGCTATAAATGGGAGACCATGATTTCTAGTCCTGCTTTAAACATGAAGCCAGGGTTCCTTGAGCTAGTCACACTCTCTCAGAATTAGGAAGGAGGAAATGGCAAACCACTTCTGAAAAACTGTGTCAAGAAAACTTTGGAGACTAGTTAGGGCAGTTACCTGGAGCCAACAAGACTTGAAGAGGCCAGAGGGAGAAAGAGAAAGAAAAAGGGAGAGGGAGACAGAGGGAGAGGGAGGGAGATGGAAGGAGGGAGATGGGGAGAGAGAGGGAGATGGGGAGAGGGAGATAAATATAATCTTACAAGAACTACTGGAATGAATATTCCTTTCCAATATTTTTGTCTTTTGCCCCAGCAAGATGGAATTATTAGTTAGTCTGTATTAGTTAGTCCGTCTGTAAGCTGTAGACTAGTTTGGGAAAAGGAAGCAGGTAGACTTCTAGATGTGTGAAACTATTTTTTAAATATTACATTGTACCCAATGAATTAAAGTAGAGAGGAAGAGTCTACTTTGCAAGATTCCCTAAATTGTGCTGTGCATTTTTGGGTACCGAGCTATACTTTGTCTGGATAAACATTCACCACACACAGCCCATGGGAGCCATCACTGACAGTAAGCTGCCTGGTAACCAGTAACCTACACTCAGGCAGCTTACTGTCAGTGATGGTGTGTCTCTTTCTTGTTCTCCTCTTATTACAACATTGCTACTAAGTTCAAGGTGCAGCTTTTTATCAAAACAGTTGAAGGGCAGGCATTCCCTTATATGGAAGAAATTAATGCATATGGGGGAAAAGGCTAGTAAAAGGATGAGGGCTGTCCTTGCATTATCTAGTCCTGTGTTCTTCCTATCTATATTTCTCCTTCATTCTTTAATATGACACAATCTGTGCTGAAGAAGGTCCTTCAATTTCTCTTGAGCCCCCCCCTCCACTCCGTCACCCCAAGGAAATGACTTCTATTTCTTTCTTTCCTTTTCAGATGCTTGCTATTGATAGTAGAAGTGGAGAATGTGTTCATGTTCCTTTTTCTCAATTCTTTACCATCCCTTTAGATGACCACACTTCCTTATCTGAAAAAGCTGCAGCATGGACATGACTCACATGGTCTTTTTTAAGAGGGGGGTGGGTGGGAATTAAGTGAAGCATGCAAAACCAAGAAGCTACTGAGAGGAGACTGTACCATGAAATACTTTGTTCATATAGAATGAATGCAAATGTAAGAAAAGAAAAGTGTCTATGGGGTATGTATGGAGAGTCTCAGTCATCTAGGACATGGTTGTCCCAAAGGTGCTTTTTCAAAAGGCAGCTGGACTTTCTTTGTTTTTGCTTGAAGACATTTTGCTTCTCATCCATTTAGCTGGAACTAAAAAAGCTTATTGGATGAGAAGCAAAACATCTTCCAGCAAAAACAAGGAAAGTCCAGTTGCCTTTTGAAAAAGCACCTTTGGGACAACTCCAGGGGATGTTTCAATTATTTCTGTGAATTAACTCTATATAACATGAGGCTTATGCATGTATTAAAGGTATTTATTCACCTGTGCAAAGATTAATTCTGAGTCAAAACCTTTGTTTTCTCCTAATCATGTTCACTGGGCAAACTCTAATTTTATTAGTTACATAGCATAGGACAGATAGGGAGGTGGCCAGATCAGTACCTAGATAAGGACAGCTGAGTAATTTATTTCCCTTTGACTGCTGTTCTAAAGAATGTTTATACATGGAACCTCATCAGTGACCTTCAGTCTTCTGATCTGTCCCATCACTCCCCACTGTTTATATATTAATGTACATTTATACGTATTTGTCAAGAAAATATTAATGTCCGGGTTTACGAGTACCACTATCTTTCTAATCATTGCTTTTTATTATTCTTGTTTCATGCAGCTTCCCTGCCAGGCATGAGCCACAATGAGACCACGGGTGGGGGAAGAGAAGGAGAACAAATACAGTATTATATCATCATCATCTGGGGAGCGCAATTGTTTCTGCTGTGTTAATTTACACTAAAATCTATGACCCAGAGAGCCTGATTGATTGCCCAGGGCAGAAAACCAGCCCCTGGCCTAGTTTATTTTGTGAACTGTAGCCTCCGATATTGCTGCAAGCCACAATGATATCGATTTGATATACACTAGATGGCTTTTTATGCTCTTTGGGAAATTTATTGTGCAGAGTCAGGCCTCAGACAGATGGGGAGAAGCAGCTCTTTAAATTGAAGAGGGTTATCATAGTTTGACTCCTGGGTCACTCAGGTTACCCAGTGGCCTGAACATGGCTCGGGAGGAGGAAACCCCGGGGACCAACACTCATCAGTTTTGAATGCCAGATGTCTTCAGAGGGGTCTGAGTTATTGCTAATAGGAGCTTGCCTGGGCCTATGACATTTGGATGCCCTATCAGTTAAACATCATAGCCCTTCCTTTTGTGTCACCAGCCTTTAAATTATGGTTGAGCATAACACCTTTGCTCTCAACGTTTAGCTTTAGACGATAGTGTGATTATAAAAGGAAGTTGCCTTCAAGGTGGACTGCCACTGGTACAGCTATTATCAGAGGAAAGAGCTACAGCTGTCCATTCAGTACTTCAAATATAAATTGGCGGTGTTGTCATTTGGCCTTCAATTGCCTGAACACTGTTACCATCATGTTTCTGTACGACAGAAATTCAGTGGCCTTTGGCCACTGACAAAAGGAAAGGTTTGGACGCAATTCTGGATCTGATAGGGTCAGCCATTTTCTTATCAGGTGAAACAGCTTTTGTGGGAAAGGGGCTCAATGAAAAGTCCATTTCTCAAAAAAAAGCCTGCATGAGTTAAAAAGAAACCTTTCCATTTGTAGACCTGATCAGGTTTTAGATTTCTTCTTGGGTAAATCTCTCAGGGTTGAGAGTTCATCAAATGCTGCTGGAGTCCTCCAAGTAATTGTATGATGAAAAAAAGGAGTTCTATGGTATCTGTTCTGATCATTCTACCAGCATCCTATGTTATGAAGACAGAAGACAACTGGCCCATTATAAGTGATGCTGTTTACGTACGCTCAAGGAACTAACCACTTCAAATGGCAGAAATCTCCAAAATTGTGGCTGAAGCTGAACATTTATGGCCTTTCAAATGGATGTGATTTTAGAATTTATTAGACATTATCCTTTGCAGCCTTCCTTCCCCCCCTTTTTTTTTGGCTATACAAAAAGAAAGCAGCCAGGGTCTTTTGCAGTAGGAAATGATGGATCCGACATTTCTAAAAATAACAAACATGTTACCATTCAAGTCTGTGTGATAAAACTGAGTTGCACCCAGGCAATTCTCAATATGATATATAAATGCTTCTCTTGACTGAGGTGCTTGAATACAACAACAATGTTCATTTTCGGATAAATGTATTGGATGCTATGAAGTAAGTAGTCATGAAATCAATGCAAGGATATTTATTAGTTCCATTTATCTATACCATTTTCACACTACCCTTCTCAGAAATGATTCATAAGTAGTTTAAACTTCAAAGTTATGTATGTTTCTAAACAACAATAAAACAATAATATTATTAAAGTGACTTTTTTTAAAAAAAATGGTTGATTAGTATAAAGTTTAGATGGTTTAGGAAGACTTTCACTGTGCTCAAAAATGAAAGTGATGTGGATTTCATCCAAAGGTTTACTTCTGGCAAGGCCTCCTCTTGAATAAAAGCTTGAATAGTTAATCTGAATCCAATAGCTGAATGTTGGTTTGGAAAAGAAAAGTGAAGTGTGGATCTATCTTACTGATATTTGACATATTAGAAGCCACCATTTAAGTTATAAGCTAATTAGTCACTCTGAGAATCCTTTATTTTTTTCCCTTCAAATTCTTTATTTATTTGAGGGGTCCTTGGTGCTCTCTGAGCTTGCTTGTTTTCTTGCAGATGTTTCATTACCCAAACTAGGTAAACATCATCTGTGCTGATGATGTTGATGTTACCTAGTTTGGGAAATGAAACATCTACAAGAAAACAAGCAAGCTCGGAGAGCACCATGGACCCCTCATTTCAACCCTGAGCTACAAATAGTCTCCTTTACTAGCTTTTGTTTGTTGATACAGCAAGTAACCGTCACACTGTTACTGTTTCTATGGATCTTAAATGAAAAGTGCAGAAACTCCAGGTGAAATTTTAACACAAAACTTTTCTCAGATCCTTCACCTATACTTTCAGATAAATTTACACTTAGTTTTTTCCCCAACACATGGTAAAATAAATTACCGATTGTGCATCTATTCGGCAATGGCACATACAATTTTGGCCCACAAAGAATGTGTGTGTGTGTGTGTGTTTGTGTATGTAAATACATTTAATAATAAACAAAGAATAAAATAAATGCACATGTGTGCCTTCAAATCAGTGGTTGATTCCTGGCAACTAACTGGACAAATCACTGCAACTTTCTTTGACATTCCTAGGACTGAGAAAGAGTGACTGACCCAAGCTCACACAGCCAATTTTGTGCCTGAGGCAGTACTAGAACTCACCTGGTTTTTAGTTTGGTATTTTAACCAATACATCAAAATGGTTTTTCACCAGAGAATGCCTACATGGAACATCCTCTTAGTGCTCTTTAGAGGACAAAGCATTTAATTTGCAAGATAAAGTGTGCCCGGTCATTTTTCATGTGCAAATAAATTATGCTTGTTGCATTGTGGCAAATGTATTTACTACTACATGTGATTAATTATATGCAGTAGGCTTTCCCTTCCCTCCAGGGTGCAGAAAACAATCAAATACCCATTTACTTCTTTCTTTCCTTCCTTTCAACTAACGTTGCTGACTTTTGATATCCTGCATACGGTACCCACGAGCCCCAAAGTCCTGGGCATTTATTTCTCAACTTCTCCAATAATTTCAATTTCAATTAAAATTTTCATTTAGAAAGATAATTTTATTCCAAAGGGGAGGTTTCTTTTTAAAAAAAAAAAAATCAGGGACAACTTATTGCTCAAGCCCAGAACCTAGATACATCATAATATAGTGCAAGGAGCTCCTTTTGCCAATAGTGCAGTCAAAGGAAATGAGCCCACAAATACAAATTAAATACAGTACATATTAAAAACTGAGGGGTCAAGAAATGGAGTCCCACTCTTAGAAATCAAATATATTTTGTTTATTAAAACTTTCTGTATCCTAACTAGCATTCTAAAGCTCCAGTTATAGGATTCTATATTGCAAAACCATCTTGCTCAGTTTTCAAATCCTCTGAATATTTTTTCAGTACTCACCAAAAAACATGTCTATCAATACTGACAGTCATATGGAGAATCATGAGGTGATTTTAAGCAGTTGCTGGAGAGAGCTGAGAAATGAAAATAATAAGATAATTTGGAAATCAAATGTAAATATATCATTCTTATTTAGCAAAATAGTTTCCATAATTTTACATGTCCTGAAAAAGTTCAAACATCTGAGGATTTGGGCAAGAAAATAGATATCTTTACATTCATGAATCATTCTAAAATCATTGCAATAATTTCATGAATTTTAGATGAGCACAAATTATTCAAATTAACATTTCAACTAATGCTTAATTTGCACAAATTATTCAAGCACAAATTATTCAAATTAACATTTCAACTAATACTTAATTTGCTTTTCTGATGGAGATGCAAGTCAGGATGATAATTTCCTGAGGTGTCCACTATTGACAAAAGCAAGTCTGTGTGGATTGCTCCCACATTGTACACTTCTGCTGATCGGAGCTGTCCTTTCTATTGCTTAACCTACCACATGCATAAGATTCTAAGATTAGGATCCTCACTTGACAGTGTGACATTATCTAATTATCTCTGTGAATTTGGGCATTTTCAAACTTCAGAAATTGCTTTGGGATTTGGAAAAAGAAAGGATGGAGAAAAGCTGTAACCACAATATTATTTGTTAGAGTTTTAAAACCTCTATAGAGTTTCTGGATTGACCAGTTCCGTTGCCAATGCTCAGAGCTAGAATAGAGGTAACGTTTCTGCTTTTTTTTTTTTTTTAGTAAAGAAGAAGTAACTTTCATTGTTTGTACTTCATCCTTTTTCAAGTAACTTTGGGTACTCTGTTAGGTTGAGGAACACAACTAATTCTGGGTTTGACATAGGCTCCCAAGACCCTGGCTTCAGTGTAATATTCTTTCTTTTCTGTTCACTGAAAGGGGCTGGAAGGAGATACAGGAAATAGAGAAGACAAGTTCAGATTAAAACATCTTGGTATCATCTGCAGTAACCACATTCTACAACTGAACATTATGCAGACACCCTCAAACCTGTTCTCCATCTGAGCTATATAAAGGACATGTTTCCCTTTATTTCTTCCTTTCATTTCTTTCCCAAATTGAACCCTCAAGCCTCACAGAACTCAGCCAGAACAAAATACTCAACTGCAGCTTTTTGGTTTTGTTTTAAACCCTCCACCTCACCCCACCCCAAGCACTGTATATCATATTAAATAGATTAACCTAATGCTTGCAGACTTTCAAATCTGCCTTGAGACTATGCAAGAAGCTTCCTTGTATTTATGTGCCATCACAACAAAACCTCAATGCCTTTCTCAAAGCCACAGCCATCTAACATAAAACACTCTGCATACTTCCCTATTGCAGTGTCAGCATGAGGTTAACATATGCTTCTGAAAAGCCTTCAGCTTTTGTTTTTCATAAAAGCTGTAGGTCATGACTTTGAAAAACACTGTCTTCCTGGCTGCTGTGAGCTGCTTTTCTTACATGAAAATCTTTGCTTGCTGCTACATTAACTTTTTTTTAAAAAAATATCTCTATGCTATTACAAAGTCATATTCTCTTCCTGAATATCTAAGAGAATGCATCCATTAGAATTTTTTAAAAAAAAAAAACCATGGTGAAGAAAATAAGCTTGACTTCTAGTCATGGCATCCATGCAATTTTCATAGAACAATTTTATAGAAGTGGATTTTTTGATTCCACGCTCTAGCCTAGAGACCAGGGATTCCCAGGTGGCCTGTCTTCCAAGTACTAATGAAGTCCTGCTTACTTTCAAGTTCAGACAAGGTCAATAGGTGCTGCCATCTGCTGAGGTTGTGTCAGTGTGAAGTGAAAAGGCAAAAGATTGGGTTCCTGCTGCTCCCTGACCTGTGTTGTTTTTTTGAAGACATTTTATCACCAGACCAGGTGACACCATCAGTACTGGGTAGATTCCAATTTGGTGATTGTTCATGTATAATAGTGTGTCTTCCAATGTTGTTTAGGATTTGGTTTCTTCCTTGATAGTTCCTTGATTAGGGTATTGTATCTTCCTTGATTGTTTATATGCTTGCTATGGAGGATGTGCTCCATCCATGAGGTGTTTGCTTCTTTCCTTGACTTTTGATTAAGTGTGGTATATAGCTTCAAGGAATCACCTAGCATTTGGCGTGTTCTAAAATATCAGTAGTTTCCCAGATGAAATTGTACTTGAGTTTTTCTCTGTGTTGAGAAATCAAGAAATTCTGGTCATGTCTTCTGACTGCCAGTTCTGCCAATTTTCTACCTATATGTCCTTCACAGTGGCTATTACTGTCTTTACATGATATATTGCAGATGATTTCTAGGGATTTTTTTTTAATTTGTTTGTTTTGTTTTTGGTTAATGGGCTGGTTTGTTTAAGATATTTTAAAAGGTTGGCTTGTGTGCTACAATGATGCCAAAAGGTTGTAGTAGTCTGTTGATTATCTCAGAGATGTTTTTGAGGCATGGAAAAGTTGTCTTTTTGATAGTTATGCTGGGATGAGTTGTATGGATAGGAATTTTTTAATGAGGGGTCCTCTGAGTTTCCTTGTTTTCTTGCAGACATTTCATTATGGAAAATAGGTAACATCAGCAGAGCTAGCAGTATTTTTAATGAAATTGTGTGGCTATCTGTTATGCCACAAGATGTTGCATAGACAGTCTGCTGCCTTTTCTTGGAGTTCTGCAATACTGCATTGTGTCATTGTTCCTCTGAATAAAGTTCTTACACAGCTCCTTTTGTAGACTGTTGAGATGTTGCTTTGGTAATGAAGTAGGTTGCCACACTAGAGGTAGTAGTAGTGTGCTGATATCCAGGAAGAGTTATTTGTTGTTTTCCTCTTCTCTTGTCAACTTTATATTCCCTTAAAGGAGTTATCTTTCAGTTTCACCTTTTTAAAATTACAATAAAAGTATTGTCTACATAACTGGGCCATATTTGAGTTCTATGTACAGCAGAACTAGTCACGAATGCTTCTGACCATGACCAAATCGGGTTCCGACCCAAAAATTCACAAAATTTTTGAATCTGGTCATGAACACATACTCAGGTGGTGATCAAACACGACCCCTGACCCAGAAATTCCTGAAGACGAAACATTAGAAGATGAAGAAATTGCCAAAGTTATGGAACTAATTATGGTTATGACCAGAGGTTCTACTGTATACGAGCACTACTGCTTTTAAGCAGTGTATCACAATGTCATCTATAAATCCTGAGATAGGTGATCACTTGCATAATCCTCTGATGCATCTGATGCATTTGATTTTTTGAGCCATAGTGGTACAGTGGTTAGAGTGCAATACTGCAGGTTACTTCTGCTGACTGCCGACTGCCTGCAATTTGGCAGTTCAAATCTCACCAGGCTCAAGGTTGACTCAGCCTTCCATTCTTCTGAGGTCAGTAACATGAGGACTCAGATTGTTGGGGAAAATATGCTGACTCTGTAAACCACTTAGAGAAGAATGTAAAGCACTGTCAAGCGGTATATAAGTCTAAGTGGTATTGCTATTGCTATTTTATTTATCTCTTGTGAAATTGATTGCTCTTCCTGCAAATGAACAAAATAAGGACCTGCTCTCTCTAACTATGCAGCTCAAATCAACAGAGCTAGGAGCTGATGCTGTAGAATTTATTTCATTTTCTCATTGGATAATTTTTCCACATCCACTTTCTCCATGGTCTACTTGAAAAGCCTTTGGTCTACTTGAAAAGCCTTTGGCAATAACATAAATAGGTTTGAATTCATGAGTAGAAATGCCTATTTGAATGAACACTTCACTAAACGGAAGGGTGAGCTTTGATATTTCAAATGCAGATTAAATCCTGTAGGTAAGGGAAAACTGCAACTCATTCAACCCAAAGGCAGATGGAGTATCTCCATTGGTCAAGGACAGTCAAAATCACTTTGAGAATTTCTCCTAAATATATAAGATGACAGCTTGGAAAACTGGAATGGAAAGAGGAAAAACATTTCATTTTGAGATACGCTTTTAAGAATTATTCTTAAAGTCTGAGTTCTACAAAGATCATCTAGATTTGGACAGTTCTTAGGTTTTAAAGAAGCCTTTCAAGACTGCAATGCAGCATTTACAGGTGCAATATGGATCAAAATACTCATTAGTCAATACCATTCTGACCAATGGTTAAGAATGATAAGAGTTGTAGTCTAAAACAACGAATAAACCACAGATCAGGGAAAATTATATAACATGAGGCCAGAACCCACATGAACTTCTATATGCATACATCTTATAAAAAAATGGAGTGATTTTTCCAGAGATATGGCATGAACACAGCAGACAAAACATTGTGTTTCTGGAAAGAAAAGACATTGTTTCTGTGAAACGTGGAAAATTAGTGCAACAATACTTGGTGCAGATGTTTCATCCTGTATCCCCTAGTTCAGAGGTATCCCCCAGGGAACCTGACAGATACAAGAGCATGTTAGGAACACCAGAATTATATGGTGTGTGTGTGTGTGTGTTGTTTATAAATAAATGACATTATTTATGTTAGTTGGAAAAGGTACCAGATTCTTTCTGATTTTTTTGCCACCTTAGACTAATGTGATTCTCCTCCTAAAATTTCTACAAGATTAGCAGAATTTCATAGAAATGGAAAGAAACAGAATAAATGTAGTTATATAAATCTTGTTTCAGAGTAAAGGAAGAATTAAATATTTTGCTTCCTGGTAAGTAATGAAGGGGGAGGAAAAGGTGGAAGGAAAGAGAGAAGGAGGCAGGGAGGCAGGGAGGCAGGGAGGGAGGGAAGGAGGGAAGGAGGGAAGGAAGGAAGGAAGGAAGGAGGGACGGAGGGAAGGAAGGAAGGAAGGAGGGAACGAAGGAGGGAGGGA
>JANHFL010009201.1:562670-583996 GCA_032468155.1 Oxyrhabdium leporinum | reverse complement strand
CTTTGCGAGATCTTTTCCTTTCGCGAGAAGTTGGAATTGATTGAACTTTTTTAAAGGGAAACTTTCATTTCCCTGCACACGATGGCAAGAAGGAGAAAGAAACACAATTGAGCTGGAAATAAGGTAGGCAAAGAAATGCTTGGGGAATTTGGGGAAAATGAGGGCATCTGGGCGGTGGTGGGTAGGGAAAACTCTTCTGCCCACAAAGAAAAGAATGGAAGAAGCTGCTTCCCTTCCCTGCAAAGAAGGCAGGTAAACATGGCGGGGCCACGTGCAGAAGGGAGTAAGGAAGGAAGGAGGACAGCACGGAAGGCAGGTAGGGGAAGCTCCGGGGACCATGGTGGAGGCAGCTAGCTAGGCTGCACAGGGACGCAGCGCCAGTGGGAAGCGAAAAAAGCGGCAGGCAATCTCTGGGGACCGTGGAGGGGCGCAGATAGCCAGGGGCGGGGCCAGCCAGAGGTGATATTTGCTGGTTCTCTAAACCAATCAACATTTTCCCTACCGGTTCACTTGAACCGGTGCGAACCAGCTAGATTTCACCTCTGGTTATGTTGCTAGCTGCCCTATCTGTGCTGCAGCAAAAAGAAGACAAGGAAAAGCTCCAGGATGTTACAGACAGTAGCTGAACCTTCAGAAAGGCCAGTTATCTCTCCTTCAGGATGACTGTTTCTATATCATCTTTGCACCTGTGGATTGGCTGAATACACATCGGACTATAGGGAAGGGTTTCAAGTGCCTTAAGTTTAACTATATTGTCTAAGGGGCTTTAGAAGCTGCTTTCACTTTGTCCTGCTATCACTTCTGCTCAATAAAGGTATCCTTTTGAAACACTTTGCTTCAAGAGTTCTGCTTTCTTGAGTAAGGAGGAAAGGGAGGACCTGACAGACAGGTTGAGTAAGGTTATCAAGCCTTTGGAGCAAGATTCCTGCTCACCTAAAGCAGCACACTTTTCCTTTTTAACCATCTCAGTGCGGGGAGAGTGTGAAGAATGTCAAGGAAGCGACCAATGGCAAGCTGCCTCTCCCGTCCTGCCCCCAATTCACTCTTTAGTGGCCTGCCTTGCAAAGAGATGTGCGGGTGAAAGGGGGGGCAGGGGGCAGGGGAGATATGTAGGAAATTGCCCTGTCTCTGCAGGTCATGTGAATGAGTGGGTGTGGCCAACTCAATGTCACTCACAGCAAGGTGCCACCACACCTTGCTGTGAGTGATGTTGGGTTGGCCACGACCAGTGGTGAAATCTAAAATTTTTCACTACCGGTTCTGTGGCTTGGTGGGCGTGGCTTGCTGATCATGTGACCGGGTGGGCGTGGCTCACAAAATTACACAACCAAACTCACAAAATTACACAACCAAACTCACAAAATTACACAACTCACAAAAATACACAATCCCTATCCCATCAAAGTATGAAATTTAGCAACATAAAATCTCACAGCCACACATTTCAAAACATAAAGCTATAAATATGTCATATAAAGTTTGCTAGCAAGCAAACTCACAAAATTAACTCACAACACACACCATTGTAAATATTGTTGTTGTTTTTTATTTAAAAAGAGCAACTTTACTCCAAATCAGGCAAATCAGGCAGGCAGATGGAGTTGCTCATAGTCACAGCTCTATCTTTCTGCAATTTGCTGCCTCAGCCTGCCCTGCGAGAAATACTTTCAATCCTAGGAATCCATCTCCATTCAATCGGCAGGCATTTTCAGAGGCTGAAGTTCCCAGGGTGAGTGTGGAAAGCGGCAGAGACGTGGGGGGGCCAGCTAGATAGGCCATGCAGGGACACAGTGCTGGGTGGAAACTGGGAAGGGAAGCAAGTGGCGGAAGTGGCAGGCAAGTTCTGGGGACCGTGAGGAGGACAGCTAGCTAGGCCGTGCAAGGACACAGCAATGGGTGGGAAGCGAAGCAAGCAGTGGCAGCGGTGGCGGCGGCAGGCAAGCTCCGGGGACCATGGAGGGGCAGCTAGTTAGGTTGTGCAGGGACACAGCGCCGGGTGTGAAGCGAAGCAAGCTGTGGCGGCGGCAAGCAAGCTCTGGGGAACGTGGGGGGCAGCTAGCTACGCCGCACGGGAACACAGTGCCGGGTGGGAAGCGAAGCAAGCAGTGGTGGAGGCAGGCAAGCTCCGAGGACCGTGGGGGGGGCAGCTAGCTAGGCCGCATGGGGACACAGCGCCGGGTGGGAAGTGACAGGGAGGCAACGAGCAGCAGGAGCTTACTTAGGCAGGCAGGCAGGCAGGCAGGCAGATCAGGAGCAGTTGGGCCTCAGGAACATCCTCGTGGGAAGGCCAGCAGAGACACTGGGGTGGGGTGAGCAGGGGATGAGTGAGCGGTGAGCGGGCAGGTAGGGGCGGGGCCATCCGGAGGTGATATTTGCCGGTTCTCCGAACCAATCAAAATTTTCCCTACCGGTTTGCGTGAACCGGCGCGAACCGGCTAGATTTCACCTCTGCACCTCTTACATTATTATGTAAGGGATTTTTTACAATTTGTATGTAATGAAACTAACTTAAGACGTATCTGTCTAATTGGGAACTTATAATGTCCAGAAATTGAGGTGAGAAACTATTAAATGGCCTGAAAATCTTGCTTTAGATGCTGTTTTCATATGTTTTTACAGTATATTCTTGCTCAGATGTATTTTTGATAATATTTTCATTATTTCTGATGTAAACATATGAAGAAGCACTTTTTCAGTGCCTCAGTTGGAGGCAGTGTCAAAAGAGGAATGAGCCTAGAGTTGCTACAAACAGACTAAATCCAACCCCTCTTGAATTCTGTTACTCCTTACCTAGCAACAAAATAGTGCTAACTGTTAGTTGACTAGATTCCTATGCATAGGCATGAGCATTAAATCAATTTAACTAGACTTAACCTATGGCCTTGGTCTTTTGCTCCTGACAATTATGCTCTTGTCCTTAATCTTTTGCATGGATGTGTGCTTTTCAGTTAGTGTTGACTCCTGGTGACTTCTTGAACAAACCCTGCAGATTCTTTTTTTTTTCTTTTTGGCAAGATTTCAGAAGTGGTTTGCCCTTGACTATTTCTTAAAACAGAGAGAGTGACTGGCCCAAGGGCATCCAGCTGTCTTTGTGCCTAAGGTGAGACTAGCAATCATGGCCTCCTAGTTTCTAGTCTGATACATTAACCACTACACCAAATTGGCTCTCTCCTAATCTTCCCAGTAGTATATTATATTTGTTACACTTTCTTGCTGAGCTTGGTGGCTATGTAGTATTCCCCATAGCACCCTTGCATACATGCATGCATACATACATATTGCTAATCTCAAGATCCTTGCATGATGCTGAGCTGTAATTAATGTTTCTTGTATTTTCCTTTGTTATACAAGGTATAAAGTAGAATTGTCTTTATCCAAAGTTGGGGGGGGGGGATGGACTAATTGTGCCTGGGGAAAAAAAACACGCTAATTCTTTTCCATCACACTTTGAAAGTGGGGAAGGCAAGAAAGAAAGTAAAGTCATAGGGGATGTACATGAGTAGTGTGTCATTACATGCATTTGGCCCTAATTTCTATTATACTTTGAAAATGGGTTAATCCAAAGGCTTTACCAAAGAGGGGGTTTTTTGAGGTAGAGAGAGGGAGGCATGAGAAGGAAAAGAGAAAGATGCAAATCTAGGCAATTGGAGGTTTCAGAGAAAAATCAGCATTTGAAAAAGCGGAAGCTTTCAAGGACTGCAGAGTTAGAATGCAGTGATAAATTGATGCCACATCCTCCCTTGGCAATCTTGGCATGGGTTTGTACAAATGCTGTATTCACTTTGTATTCCTGAAGAGGCTTGTCTCCATTCCAAGCAGCGTTGTCCATTCTGTATTACAAAGAGAAGGAAAAGCAGTGTCTTGATTAATCATCTCTAATAAACTACATATGGAGTAGCTGTCTCTTTAATGTAGCAAACCAAGGCATGACGATATCTGCTATTTGAACTAGACAAATTTCAAAGTGAAAACAGACTGTGCATTCTTCACAGCTAAGGTTATTAGTCATCTGAACTTATCACTGTTGAATATCATTATTACTACAGATTTTTCTCTCCTGGAGCCCTTTCTGTAGCATCCCTTTTCTTTGCTTCTGTGACACTTGGATTCGGATTGTGTGGAATGGTCAATTGTAGAAGAATAAGATAGGACTTGTGATAGCTTTTCTAACAGGAGTAGAAATAGATAGCATTTCCAAGGTCTGCCTGTAATCTATCCTTAGCTGTACTCTTCAGGACTCCCACAACTCTAAGGCCAGCACTGTGGTGCAATACAGATCAGGATGGGAGCTCTATGCTACGAAAAGACAGTGTCTAATATTGTGAGCAAAGGAAGAAGGATTACTTATCCCCTTAGTCCTTTAGGGCTCTTCTGGGAATTGTTATCAAGATTTGTATGCTTGTTTGCTTATTGTTATTTAGAATATAAATCTCACTAACTCAGAGTGTTCTTTCAGATATTTGAATGCTTCTGGCAGAGAAGTGTCCTTGGTGACTGCAGTTTAGGATGGTCAACATAGATGATCTCCAACTCTTCTGGGAATAGACAACCAATTAAGTTTGGTCATTGAGCAGGACACTTTTAAGGCATTAGGTGTTAAAATTAAAAAAAATGAAATTGAAGTGTAATTATTTGACTATTTGTGGATCCAGATATAACCAGCTTTTGTAATTTGCACTAAATGAAATAAGATTAAGCTGAGCTGAAATAAATGGGATGTATTCCCTTGTTTAGGCTCAGGCTGTTGTTTTATATTATTATCTCTATCAAACAGAAATGCCGTATGAGCAAGAAGAGATTTTGATCTAGATTATGTTGCTGCTAATCTCACAAGTAATTTTATCAATGTCAGTTAAGCTGATTCACATATATGTCAGATTTGGAACATCTTTTTAAAAAAATTTTCTCCTTTTCTCCCTGATTCTCCCTCTTTCACATAGATCTATTGAGAATAGCGTTTTGGGTTGGGCAATCATCAGTGATTTTCTTTTGACAACTAATGAATATTTATTTGCATTATAGCCTCACTTCATAATTTATTATGACTGGCAGTTGCTTCTCAAGAAGAGTCACGCTATGAAGGAACTCTGGCTGGGAGCTCAGCAGTGTCTGTCACTTTGTGATATGTTTAATTTAAGTCTGTGCTGATTAATGTGCTGATCCAAATATCAATTTCACATGATAACATTCTTTCTAGTCTTTATCTACAAAGCCCATTTCTATTATAGACTTCTTCTCTTGAGTTGGTTTAATGGGTACATTTCCACAAGCATCCCTAGACTAACTGGAGAGATCACAGCTAACTGTGGCTTATCTTAGTTATCTTCTTATAAACGAGGGCTTTGTTTTGGATTATTTTGCTACAAGGCAAGATTACCTTCTAGAGAGCCAAATTCACTGAGTCATAGCTCTATATAATGTCCAGAAAAACTTATTTTCCTATGTTTTATGGGTTTCAATTTATATTTTTCAACAATGACAGAAACAAACTTTTTACTGAATAGAAAGTGATGGTCCAGTGTGATTATTATGATGTGTGACATTATTTTTGGCTACTTGCTAGGTGTGTAGTTATTCAGTATTAAGTTGTTAAAATGATTCCTGAACTGACCTGCAAATAAGCAGTAAAGAATTTGTTTCATTTGTTTCTTTATTAAATTTGCATACTCCCAATATATATAATAGCTTCTACCTCAAACACTGGCAAGCATATTTAAAGGAAATCTTAATATTACTGCATCCCCAAACACTGTGACAATTTACTCAAGCTTTTTCTGTATAAATAGAATGGAATACAATATATCTGAATTTAGTTCTTTTGTTGAATAAAATGGACTCTAAACGCTCATACAAACACTTCCTTTCGTTCTCTAGGCAAAATGGGAATATGAAATTCTAACCCTAACTCAACTTTGAGACAAGCTTTAACATTTTCAGATGTTTACATTATATATAAATTATATTCCTATTGCATGGAAGTTGAGAACTGAATAAAGAAAGTACATTCTCTGAATCCTACTTAGTTGTCATCGTTCAAATGATAAATATGTAGCCCTAATGATAAAATTGTGCACAACAGTTAAAATTCTTAGCAACTTACAAACAACCATTCACCAAAATAGATTAGCTATGAATCATTACATTGAAATAGGGTTAGCAGTCATTGAGATGCTTATGATTAACTTTTATAAACATATGTGTAATTAAGCATGTAAGGTCTTGATATTTATATGTATTTTTAATGTACTTTATAACTTTGTTTTTTCTTTTTCTTTTTTTCTTAATGAATAAAAACAAAATAATAATCATAATACTGTACTCTTAAATACATAGCTTGGCACCATTAATGGATTTCCACAGGAAAGTTTAGTGGTACTGTTTTAGAATACATGTGCTTGGATTGTTAGGGAACAGAGAACTCTATTTCTACTTGTCTGATTTATTGTATTTTTTTTTGGCCTATACAGTTAGGTGTCTATTTCTCACTGAATGTGTGTTCCTATAATAGTCAAGGTGAATCCCACAGTTCTTTCTAGGGAAAAAAAGAAAAATTAACTGATAGTATTTCAGTGTGAACAATTAATGTTCAGACTGCAGGGGGTGCAAGAACTCCATTTTGAGTTGCACAGCCAATGAATTGTAACAACTTAGACCTCACTTTGAATAGCATTTTATCATCACAACAGAGCTGAGCCTTTCCACCAATACAGCCCTATAAAAATGGAGGGGGGGAGGGGCAGAGTCAAAGCAGCACACATTTTAACAGAGTAAGTGCAAGCTAAAACTAAAAGATGAAAGTGAGGTCACAAAAAGAAAGGTGTCCAAAGGCATCCATACTGTTGTATCTGCCTCGTGAGAATCTGTCTCTGCTCATTCTGTAAAAGCAACCCTGCTATTTGTAGAGAAATGGCGTTCCTTCAAGATGTAAATATACAGATTAGTGTATTTTCTTTTCTTTTTTTTTTTTAAATTGGTGTGATGAATGGTGGAGGACCCGAGAGGCTATAAGAAGAAAAATATGCAAATATTTTCTCATGATTAATTATTTTCAACTAGGACCCCTAGCGATTTTCCTATCATAAACAATGAATCTCCTGTTACTTTATTTGTTGTAAAGATTTGCCAAGTGTTATGTTGTTTGACTTTTAAACTTTACATGAGCATCTTATTTGAGTCCACTCTAAGTTCTCATTACTCACATGAAGCCTGCTGTTTTGTGATGTAGTAGTTTACTATAATCTGATTGGATTAGTTGGTTCACTGAAAAGGACTAAAGAATATACGGTAGTAAGTTTTATTAGGACACATTTCTAGGAGAACAGTGCAGTTCCTAGTCAGTAACACATTAGATCCTCCAGAATTAATGCTGTAATTTATTTTATTTATTCAATTTCTATAAGTGCCCATCTTCACCAAGTGACTCTGGGTAGCTTACAATTCTAAAACTATAAAACAGTTAAAAGAATTTAAAACAATAAAAACATTCAGAAAATAAATACATACAGCAGCTGAGATTGTTAACCAGTTAACAATCTCAGTCCAATAATGGGGCCTTTTACACATGCCGAGCCCCAGGCCTGGGTATGCAGTTATATTTTTGAAGTTTTATGAAAGGGCAACAGGGTTGGGGTCATTCAAGCAGGGGCTACAGCAGAGAAGGCCCATTTTTCAGTTCCTCTTGCTGTCAGGATCCGCACCATGGCCAATCTGCTGGATCAATTGGATAGTAAAGACTCTTGGAAAAAGTTGGTTCCTCAGCTAACCCAGTTCAGAATCACCAAATGTTGTTGAAATTCTTCCTATTACTATATTTAGTAATGGGCAGAATTGGTTTGATTTCCTTTTGGATATGAGCCAGTTTAATTCACACTTCCTGAAATGTAATAAATCTGGTTTTTGAAATGCCGTCCTCCATTCAGAAATTCTGTACAGCATACATACATTAGGGAAAAACACATGCCAAATGCCATATATTAAGGACAGTGCTTATGAAAAAGGAAACTCAGGGAAATTGCCTCAAAATGCCCTATGAATTTTTATGTGCATAAAGTGCACCGAAAGCACATATAAATTTTCATGTGTCCTTTAACTGATGTAAAACCAGACTGGGTCCAACCTCTGCTTGACAAAATTTAAATATTATACATGCCAAAGATTCATACGTCTCTAATTATAATTATATTGTATTTATATATGCCAGTATTTTCAGTGATCAAAAGGAAGGTATTTTATTTTTGACAATCCATATCCAAAGCTAATCTCAGTAGAAGCTCCACAGACATAATCACCTTTGCATATCTTTTCTTCTACAAACCTTCATTAACTATTTTTTTCTCTATCTCATCAGCCACCCCTAGCATAGAGGACCCACGCTGGGGCCCCAAACTAGTCACTTGGTTTTTGGTTTCTATTTAATCTTTGTTAATGTTAACCTTTTATCTTTATATCATTTTGTAAACCACCCAGAGTCACTTCAACAATGAGATAGACGACATACATTTAACAAAGACATAAGACACCCACCCACATATATGTATATGTTCACTGAAGTGAATATATACACAATGAGAGAAAAGGGAGTTGGACTAGAAGACCTCCAAGGTCCCTTCATACTCTGTTATTATGTAGCTTGTATTTGTTTACATTTTACTGCTTAGTTAGATTAAGTGTTCTTTAAATATATCTTTGATTATACAAAGTCATGACGGTAAAAAAAGAGTCTTCCCGTCTAAAAACATTTTAAAAATCAGTTACTAGATTCTATCTCTGGCATAAACTACAATTCAAAGGTCCACTTGAAAGGTCGGGAAGAGATAAAAAGTATTATTTTTTTCCCAAAAGTATTATTACCTTACAAAGCAAATCTTGACTAGGGATAGGAGAAGAAGACAATTGCAGTTTGATCTGTTCAAATGCACAATCGTTAGTACCTTTCCCCTCCCTTTTTAATCATGGGACCTCTAGTTTCATCCCCAACAAGTGCTTGTTAATATCTCCTGGCAGAGTCTTGTATGTTCAATTGGCTTCAAAGCAGTTCACATTAATGTCAATCATTTTTCTGCTTTGAGGTGTATCCATTCCAGCAGCCATTTTGCCATCCTAGCTGGGCATTTATGGCAGAATGCTACAGTCTTGATATACGGGGCTTGGAAGGGACTCCAACATGTTCCAAATTCCACAAATGATAGAAAGATAGGAGTGGTGCATGAATTGCAAACACTTAACATAAAATATGTTGGGAGAGTCAGTTCTAAAAGTATAAAAAATATGTTTAAAGATTCCATTCTAAAAATATCAAAAGCAATCGCTACAGAAGCAATTTGTCAGAAGTCATCTAGTAGCAAATCTAATGTCCAACAAAGTCTGACTTTTCTGTCACCATTGCTCCTACACAATGCTCTTCCATTATACTTTATACATGGCAGATCTGAAGCACATCTTAAAAGCAGAAAGTTCTTTCGGTGCCAACATACTATTCTTTCTCAGCGGCATCTCTTCCACTCTGTGTGTGAGTATTCGGCTGCTGTTCAGCATCACATGTTTTGGGTCTTTTTTAGCACTAGACAGTTTTAATGGTTGGATATACTTTCCTCTGTTAAGCTGCAAAGACAGACATTGCAGTAAAAAAAATTCTATAATGTGCTACTGCTGTCTTGAATGTGCCAAGCAAGATGGCATCTGGTTGTACAACTAATCTTGTAAATATGCTTAATTATTTAAAACTGAACAAAACTTCATTCCAGAATGAGACTGTATCAGGAAAACAATTAATCTATTGGCTGAAGACTGTTCTTTTTCTTCCTCTTATTCAGGCTGAATCCAAGGAAAGCACCTCCGCCACCTCTGGAGCTTGATATAATATCTGTAGAAGTTTGAGTGTGTGTTTGTGTCAGTGTGTGTGTGTGAGTGAGTGAGTATTTTTCTCACTCAGATAGACTAATTTTGCTCTGGAATAGTTGATAAAAATATTATTAAAGATGTTTTGCATTTTCCATAACTTTCATTTTAAAATTAAACAGTTTTCAGTTTTAAAATACATTTTAAAAGGATAGGACCTATCTTAATAATGTATTCATGATGGCATGAATCTATTTTTTTTTAAAGTTCATGCCCAATTAGGAAATAACCAATCTAACCTTTCTGTGATATGATGATCTAAGGACTTGTCCATTTTGTTTTTTCTTTTCCTGAGTCCTAAAACAGAATGAGGTTGGAATTGTGTTTGCTATATGGGAAGATAATGTTGTTTTTGGTGGTGGTGGTGGGGGGTTACAGTCAAACAAAAGGAAAGGAAAGGAAAGGAAAGGAAAGGAAAGGAAAGGAAAGGAAAGGAAAGGAAAGGAAAGGAAAGGAAAGGAAAGACTATGTGTAGATTATGCTGGTCAGATGAAGAAAATACGAAATTATAAATTCAGTCTAACCCAAGGAACTCCTTCAAGAATTATGAACGTACCAGATTTAATCTATGGTTAGCCTAAAACTGAGTGTTATTATGTCTATAATTAATTATTATTAATTAATTAATATTAATTAAAATATTCTTCCTACTGTGTGAATTTGATATAGCTGCACCAGAAATAAATCCTCACAAAAACACTTTTTTTTTCCAACTGAGGAAAGATATTTGAGGATACAAATTATTGGAGAGGGAAAAAATTGCATTTCCTTGGTTACAGCTGGACAAAGGGTAAAATTCAGGCTGAGTGGTTATTTGTGTCAATTGTTTCGACACAATTTTAAAGGAAGCTAAAAAAAAAAGTACAGCTTTAATAAAGCTATTAAAATGAGCAAGGGGTCATTCCATTCTTAAAGTGGAAAAAATAGTTTTCGTGAAAATATCTGACATTTCCTCCATTACAAATTAAGCATAAAGTCATAATGTCAAATTAATTTCCACTTTGGGAGAATTTAACAGATTGCCAAAGTATTATACGTTATTTCTCCTATTATAAGAAAGGATATATTAAATATTTCTTTGATAGTAATCACTTTCTCTCAGCCCAACCCACCTCACAGGGTTGTTGTGAGGAAACTAAGAGGAGGAAAGCGTTGGATATGTTCACTGTCTTTTGTTATTGGTAAAAATAATAACGTTGGGATAGAAACAAATAAAAATAATAATATTAACTTTATATAGAGAAGTATTCTGATTGTAATACTATCCAATGTTTAATCATGCTTTTGGGGGAAAATCTCTTTGAAATGATTTGACTGTAACATTTTGAATAAACAGAACCCTGGAATAAATAAAAAGCAAAAATATTATAAAGGCATGGGATGTATGAATGTGGACATGAATATGTAATATTGATTTAGTTTGAGAATTTTCCTTATTGATTTTGCAAGCAGGAAAGGACATATTGCACTCAGAGGCATCTGTCATACTGCATTACATACTTCCAGGTATTGATTTTTCTTCTCTAAAAGCAAAAATCTACATATACATATTTCTCTGTAAGGTTTGCAGCCAATAGCTGTTATTAATTATATTTTAATCTAATTTATTAAAAGCAGCCTGTACCTCCCATGAAAACAAAATATTTTAGAAAATGTCAAAGAGGCAAATAAGTAGGAAGTGCTGATGTTAACAATGTCTTAGTCTTCAGATGGTTATCCTCATCAGGTGGCAGGGTGGTGTTTTCATAAGGGAGATTGCATCGAGAGAGATTTTATGAAACTTTGAAAGAATGCACTGGAGTTTAAAATTCCTTCCCTATTAGATATCCCCTCAAGAACATTTTTCATAATGTTCCTTAAAGATATAGGCAGATTATACTTGAAGCACAAAGATTTCAAAAATAGGGCACACTTCCGTTCATAATGAAGGACATTTAAGTCCCATTATTTTTTCTGAGAAAGAGTAAGGCATGTGCTTAACTTTCCCAGTTAGTGTGTTTCCTACCCTTCCTAAAATAATTCAGCCAGCATGTGTAGATTTATTTTTTTCTTCACATTTCAGGTGACTTAAAAATAATAATAATCAAGGAACAGACTTGGAAAATTTAGGTATTACTGGATCGCTGTTTAGTTTTTCTCCAATGAAAATGTAGACATGGGGTACTTGATAAATAAAGCCCATTCATTTTCATATTTTAAAACATGAAAAATGGAATGGGTATCACATGACAGTGCTATAGAGTGAAAATTAATAAATTAATTAATAATTCCCAATGCAAGTAAGAATCTGGAACTCTTACTGAGAAAAAGAAGGAAATAAGGCAAATATCTCATTATATATTTCCTATTGAATATTAATGTTTCTGAATATGTAATATTTGCTTCAAATCATAACTTTCCACAATTTTCAAGTACAGTATGTATTAGTTAATATTAACCATCCTTTTCCTTGTCCAGTTACTGAGCTTGTAAATGGAGTGTGTTCACATACAAGGTGTTTTTTTTTAAATCTATATATAAAAAACTACACATAGGAATACAATGAAAGGTATAGCCTTTACTATGCTATTAAAGAAGTAATAGTATAAGATTATACCGTCAATATTTTGTGTTGTTTTTTTTAAAGGTTTTAAAATGTTGTAAGATGGATAAAAGTGACAGTAGAAATGCCATTTGAATCACCCTAGGCCACCATTCCAATTACTTCCTCCTTTAAATGTAGATTAATGAAATCTCCAATTCCTGTTGTTATTTATAGTTATAGCTGTAAACAAGAGTCATGGTTAAACCTCTTAAAACAGATAGTAAGCTAGAAATAAAATATAGATACTAATGGTCATATACAAAGGTTTGGTTGAATGATTACATGCCATCAATCACATAACCCCAGAATGCTGCAATCATCATAAACACATGCTGGTTGTCAAGTGCCAGAAGTTTAATCACATCATTGTGAGGATGCTGTGATGGTCATAACTATGAAGATCAGATTTTATACTGTAACTACAAATGGTTGTCAAAGTAAATCAAGAACTACCTGTATATAATCACCCTATAATGTTAAGTCTAAGCTCTTTTAAAAAACAAAGAAATTTTGCATTTTAATCATATATTCTTAGTTTAAAAATAAGCAGTCATAGGTTTTCAGTCTTGCAAAGAAAGATTTGTGCTCAGGAAACACTACAAGTACCATAAATAACAACAGATAAATCCATCTGCGGATAAGCAGACTCAACATTTTGATATGTTTTAATTTTCATAATTGACTTATCCATAAGTGGACACATTTCATAGCATTTTGGTTACAAATTAAAGGATCAGCTTATCCATGAGTGGGCTTATTCATGCAGGAGACATGAGAACTTAAAAAAATATTGCTATATATAACCATGGATGAGTCCACCTACAGATAAACTGAACCCAATTTTGGGGGTGTAATTTTTTGGATAATTACAGTATTTTGTCTGCATACAGACAGATCTTTACCTGATTGTTAGTACATGGAACTAATTGGTAAATAATTGAAATCTGGAATAGCATTTTGCCACCTGCAATGTATGTGTCAAAGAATGAGAGCAGGCTAATTTGCATTTGAAAAATAAAGATCTGGGGCAATTTTTGTGAACAGATACATACATAGAAAGTTTTTAAGTATCAATTTATGTTGAAAATGTAACATTAGGGAAGACTGCAAGGCAGGAATAAAAGCAATGGTAGACATGGCTGTAGCAGATGGTAAGGCTCACCAATGTTTGGTTTTCTAGAAATGATCTGGATAAGTAGGTCAAAAAATAACATGTTCGAGATCAGGAATATGACATTGCTCCACAAGCTTTGCACTGGAATGTCATAATGTCAGCTGCCATTAGGAACACTTGCATGCTAGGGAAACTGTTCAATGACTAGATCCAGAAGTTGGTCTCAATCTTGCTATAAGCCTACCACTGTTCAGAATACAAATTGACAATAAATCTGATATAAACCCATAAAGTAACTGCCTGTAGCTTTGAACATCTGCAGTTTTTATCCCACCCTACTGAAAAATAAGACAATTCCAGTCATACATTTTTTCCCCATCCACTGTAATATGGGAGAATAGAACTCCAATTTTCTGAATCATATCTGAATGCAGGCAATGAGTTGCATCACATACTGCCTGCAAAGTGAAACATTTTGGCCATTTTCAAAACTCATATCCGGTCTTTAAACAAAGTCTGAGTTGTCTATTTTTCCTTATATTACATGGACATTTAGCAAATTAATTTTGATAGATTATGAAAAAGGGCATGAAGAAGAAGAAGACATTCAACAGCAAGGATTCAGTGCCAATGAGTACACTGTTGGAAAACCTGAAAAATCAGGTTATGGACAGATCACCACAGAAAAAAAAAACCTACTATGTGGCTGCTAGGAAGTAAAAAGACCTTAATGGCACATAACAAATCAAAGGAGATTTTGGGTGGTATATTTGTAAATCATCCACCTTTTCTGTAATAGTTCAACTGTTATATGACAATCATTCTGTAACTTTCCTTTGTATGTTTTAAATTCACTTTTTTTTTAATTTCAAGAAAATATGACTTCTGACTGTATTAATACTAAGATGTCATATTTATAGCTTTGCATATCTTTTATAACATATTGCCACAGTAATTCAGATTTGGTGTCAGAGATCTACTGAAGTTGCTTACTCTGTTCATTGTACCAAAAAGACTATTTTTTAAGTATTGAAAAATAGAGATGAATGTTCCTGCTTCATTAATATTTAAACATATGAGGCAATTTTATATCAAAATGTAAAAATCCCAAAGTTTATTTTTTAAAAATTAAAAACAATACAGCATATTACAAAAGTAAGGGGAGGGCAAAGAGTGAAATAAGATTCCAGTAACTTGGTTTCATTTTCTAATGTTGCTGTAAGAACTTGCTTTGTTTTGAACTTTGTCGAGGTTATCGTCAACCTGCAACTTTAGGATCTGAGGATTAATATATTTTCTACAAATTGTAGAAATCTCCTACCACAGGAGGGAGAAATTTGTGATTTAAATATTGAGTTAAGTGTTGGGATTCCAGGGCCATGGTCTGTGGTCACAAAAGATATTTAAGAGGGTGGGTCTGAGGTGAACAAAAGGTTGAGAACCATTGTCCTATCATAATCAGGACAATGATTAGGAATCATTAGGAATTCTGGGAGCTGCTGTTCCAATGAAGACTACCATATTTGAGCTGCAAACATCCAAGTGATCATTATGCAGAAACAAGAGTTACAGAATGCACGCCTCTGAACACATTTGGTGCAAGAATAGATTGTGGAAGACTGATAAAATTTCCCCATTTTCCTGAGATATGCATATGTAGATTAATCTGTTCAAAATCTGAGTTTCAGAAGATTAGAGCTGAAAGAAAGAAAACAAATGTGACATAGAAAAAGATTTATTGGATTGATGAAATATAATATGTTTGCAGATGGGAAATAAAAAGAGAATGGACAAATGGGTTTTCACCTAGGATTCCTCTGCTTTGTATCTTCATTTTATTTCAACTGAAGGGTTGCCACCAGAGAAAGAGACTCAAACCTAAATAAGAAAGCAGAGGAATTATATGTGATTGACCTAGCCAAACCCTCTTTTCATTCAGTCTGGAAAGTGTGATTTCTGTTCACTTGGAAAGGAAGGCCCAATATCTTCTTTTTTTTTTTTAAATGCTGTAGTTGATGTGATCCTAAGAAGCCACCAGCTCTTGACTTTCTCTTCTGGCAGGCTTGTAGTATTTTGAATTTCAACACCAATTAGACCCAGCTGACATGAGTCCATGACCAATGGATTGTGATAAAGAAAATTCCCTAGTTAACAAGCAGAAGTTATAATTAAAGACAGTGTAGGTTTGCAGAGTTTCTTCAAGCCTGGAGGCTTTCTGTCTTCAGACCAAAGTAACTTAACAATTTCCTGTTCCAGCACATTATATTCAGAGTGAAATGTAGTGCTTTTATAATGTCAGAGCGTCCTACGCTGAAGTGATCTTACTTGGATATTCTAGTTTAAAGAAACCCTAACCCTAACCCAGTTCCTTTGCTTCTTGGGTTATTTTTTTCAGGCTAATGAAGCTGGTCAAAAGGCAGAATGGTCTTGATGGACTGAACCATTAGTCCATCAACATCAGGTCCAGAATAAGAAGTTTCAAAAGTTTCAACCACTAGATCAGTTTCTTTCCATGACACCTTCTAAAATCATGGTGATAAGAAATAAAGTGACAATTTTGGCAATATTATCAAATTGGCTATAAAAAGCAGACAAAAGATATCTTCTCAGTCTGTAAGATTTGGGATGTAAACTGCATTGGGCAGAGCTACCTAACTGGTTGTGTGTTGCAGAGATCAACAATATGCCCATATTTTCTAAAATGCCCACATATATATATATTCCTCCCTCTCATACTCATATACATTGTTCACTGATAAAGGAATATGGTTCACATATCCATATCTGTGTCAATGTGGATGATTTTGAAATATCTCTGGGCCTTTGGATCATGATGTGCACAGTTGGATGACAGTCACAGTTGGAGGACAGTATTATTGCTATTTGGCTTATAAATTTATTATTTTATTGTTTCATTATTGTTTTAGGAGTATGAATTCGGTAGTTGTATTATCTTTGTTAGGTCTCATTGATTTCTAATAGTTGTTGTTGTTGCTCAGTCAGATATTAGACTGAATTTGGCATTTTTGTCAACTTATCAAGTCCTTCAAAGGACCTGGCATAGGCATATGTTCTTGCTTAATAATATTAAACAAGATAATATATATATATAATAATTACATTAAAGGTAACTTAGCAGGATGTGCCAGGTAAACTTACTTTTCACAATTGATTATTGTTATTATATGCACAACAATGTAAAATTACAGCTGCCAGTTCTTTGACTGATGTTGGCCTTCATATGCATTAAATTCTTCCCAAGAACCTAAGATGTTGCACTGTATTGATTGGGTATATGTGTGGATCCAAGCAATTCGTAAGTGGCCTTTCGTAATTGATAGATGGAAATTTTGTCAGTGTGCAGTGTGCAGTGTAGAGTGTGCAGGTTTTCTAAATGCTGTCCAAATTTGTTTTATGGCACCCACTGTATGACATACAGTGTGCTGATAAGTACTGGGACCATGATGGTTGGTTTATGACATACCCTTTCAACTTCATTTTTCAGATCTTGATACTTTGTGATCTACTCCCATTTTATCCAGACAGTGTGGATAATTTCAGTCTGGTATGTTATGATCCAAGACCTTATCATTCTGTAAATGGAAATCCCACAATATTTGAGCCAACTCATTTTCAACTACCCTTTCAACTATATATTCCTACCAATTTTTCATTACTGGTATATTATAATTTTTACAGATGTTCCACTGAATCATTTTGGTGACTGTGTTGTATCGTTGTTTATAACCATTTTGTGTGATCTTGCATGAACTGAGTGTGTGATTGACTGTTTCTTCTTTGCACAATCTGCACTTCTGAATCATTTGATGATATTCAGTTCTGCCCTTGATTTCATATGCACACACACACAACATATATATTAAACAGTTAATGATAATTAGAATTGGCCAATCTTCACTGTGAATAAGGGAAATCTGGGCCATGATTTCTCTACTGATGCAGTAAAAAAAAACCCCATCAACTGATTATTGCATGCAGGCATTTAGCTCTACGCCCCAGACATCTTTGCCTAACCTAGCAGAAGGAATGCATCTGAAGCAGCACTCATAGCCAGCAATCTCTTCCATCCATCTGTGAACAAAAAGGGTTGAATTAAAGGATCACTTACAATGTATTTTCTTTCAATTAGAGAGGTTAGAGAAGGGGAGGGCTCTGAACACTGGGAGGAGAAGGCTGCTGCCAATTTTTAAGCATGAATAGCTTTAACACAATTTTCAACAGGTTTGTATTCTCTGGCAACCTTACACCTCAGATGAAACCCAAGACATCTGCACTTCTGCTATATTACTAGCTCTCATGAGCATAATACACAGAAACAACAGTCTTGAAGGAAAAGTGAAAACAAGGGCAATTACAGAGGGCTGTTTTCAACTATACTGATCCCACCATTGCTTGAAGGGGGGTTGAGTTTGTTTCTAGTGGCAGAGGAAACTTGAAAGATTGTTCACCCAATCCCAACACCATACATACTTCAGAGCTGCACATCGGTTGGGTTAGAGGTAGAGAAGTGAGATATCATATGCTCTTTGAACTTCCTCCAAGTTCAGTTGCCCTCTGTGATAATAATTAACACCCACATTGTGTTAACTCCTAAATGCCAGAGGTCTGATTGGTCAAGTGTCCTGTAAACTGCAAGAGAATGGTTTGGGTGTGTGTTTGTATTCCTGCTATTATTTTTTCCAACTTCCAAATCAGGGACACTTTATAATTTTCCTTACCAGGTTTTCATTCCAGGTTTTCATTTCCTGCATTTCTCCAGCATTCATTTTCCTTTTTTTCTTAACCATGATAGTCTTCAAGAGTTGAATGGTAAATATAGGTGCCAAATTTCTTTATGACCATCTAAATCAATATGTCCATTATGGAAGTCTGCAAATGTTGGCAATTCCAAATAATTCAAAAGTTCACTAGATATTTTATTATCCCATCTTGAACAAACATCTTTTTTTAAAGTGTTGATTTCAGAAATTATAATGAGGACTGGACTATCCATGTTCCACAAACTGCAAGCCTTGTTGGCAAATCCCTGGAACTTCCAAGATCACAGATTTTCAGTGATGCAACAATTTGCAATTGTTAGCAATGAAAGCCTAGAATTAAAATACTCCCTGAAAAAGAATCACCCCTCCCCACCTGATGATACTATACTATCACCAGATTTGTCTCCCTCAAAAAGTCAATGGTAATCATTCTAAAAATAAAGTTTCCAGAATCAAAAAAGTTGTCAGGATTTACTATAATTATTTGCAAGTTCAGTAACCCATTTTTACCCTGCAGGTAACAGATATGCATGTAAATAGCTTTTTTATTAGTCAACTTACTATATCAATAAACAATAGGTGTCAGCCACAATAAAATAGTATAGAATGAAATAAGAGAACATAAAAAAGTAAGATAAGACAAAATAGAAAAGAACAAATAGACTGAGATAAAATAGTGTAAGATACAATACAAAGAAATAAAATAAGATGTGTGATAAAATACAGTACAATGAATATTCAAATGAATGCTTCGCCTTCACATGCTATCCTACTGTGTTCAGTATAATGGGTTCTCAGTTGAACAGTTCTGACTATAAACCTACCTGTTCTAATCACTCCATTTGCATTTGTACCCTGAAGTTAATATTTTGTTAGGTTCCCAATATGTGGTTCTGTTGAGTAGTGTCTTCAAATATTAAGCCCTTGCTGGCAGTGAAATAATATATGTGATGTATCTTCTAAGTCTGGTACTCTAAATAAACATGTTCTCTGCTCAGGGGAAAGAGTATAATTGTTCTTAAAGTTCCCCATCAAATGTCAGTTATATTTGACATGTCTCTTCCAAAAACTACCACTTTAGATTTAATCTTGGGACGTTCAAAGAATTAGAGGCAATATAGGCACCAAATTTTCACAGTAATTTTCTCATGCTTACATGGAAGTGTAACATCAAATACATTACCAACAGATACTATATGTAGAAATTAAATATCTAAGGACTGAGAACCATTTTTTTGGTTGAAAAACCTAATAATAGAATCAATGTGTTTATCATTGGAGATCACAGGATACATACCTTGCTTCACAATTTCTTTTGGGGAGATTGTTGGATTTATTGTATTATAAAGTAATAAAAGTTTATTTCTATAGCCCAATTTCTGCTGATCTGAATCCTCTTTGCTGCCCCGATTACCCAACTGGAAACTCCCAAGAAAATCTTAATTTGGGATTGAATTGAATTGTGTGAAGCTAGCAAAGTTCTTGAATAATGGGAAGATGGTTATGCAATAAATAATGGGGCAATCATACACATCCTTTATTCATAATGTTCATATCTATTGACCAGTTCTTAACTAGATAAATGCAAGAGCATCATATTCAACCCACAATAATTTAAGCAAAAATATCTCATCCTTTGAAGATATTATTATTTCATTGATGAGAGTGATAACTGGTAGAACATTATTTCACAATATTATTATTAAACAATACTTTCAGATTGCAATTGCAATTTATTGCTTATATGGATATGATTTACATCTTTCCTTTCATCAGTCACAATGAGGAGATGGACATGGGGAATAATAGAAGTCCCATCTCTATCTGTTATCATCCAACCACCAGAGAAGAGATAGTCCTTTTCTATCCTCTTCACTCTCTGTCATGATTGAGCAGATTATCATATAAAGCACCATTTAATATATACTATTTGAATACTATGTACTTTCTTTCCTGTAATCAAAAGCCTTGATCTAGCTCTTTAGGGCCCAATAGAACCCCAAAGAATTGGGAGGGTTGCAGAATCCCTTTATGTGACCCTAAAATAAAGATCAGCGTATCATGGCACAAATGTTTCTAGCAAAAATTCAGAAAGGTTTTCCCTTTGATGTGTTATTCTTTATTTGATGGAATTTGTAATGGCTGCCAACTCTATTCTTATCACTATATGGCAGTTTTCTTCTCTGAGCATTGTGCAGTTTTCTTCTCTGAGCATTGTGCAGTTTTCTTCTCTGAGCATTGTGCAGTTTTCTTCTCTGAGCATTGTGCTGCCTTAACAGAATGACAACTTCACCCATCAAAATACAATAACGCCAGGAATATTCTAGGTATATATCATATTCATGCAAATGTGTATATCATATAAGTGCTCTCAATCCAATATACATTCAGTCCAATATTGGGTGAATGAGTGAAAAGACAGACTGATGCTCAGTGTCACTGAAATCATATCACACTGCTGGACAGAATTTATTTTTGTGTGGCTGTGTGTGTGTGTGTGTGCGTGCGCTGTCCTTTTCTTTCTTCTCTTTCTCCTTCTCTTGCTTTCTCTATTTCACAATATATCCCAATATTTCATTTCATTTAAACATTTTTATTGGTATTGGTTTTTAATTAGTTTTCCTTTCACATTAATTTATCTCTACAAGGTTATTATCTCTTCTGACTTAAGATCAGTTTGCCATCATTGTTCCTATATTAGCAATGTCTTTACAAATGTCTATTGAGATTCTCAGTCATCCAGGTCATGGTTGTCCCAAAGGTGCTTTTCCAAGAGGCAATTGGACTTTCTTGTTTTTCTTTGATTAGATTAGATTAACAGAGTTGGAAGGGACTTTGTAGGTCATCTAGTCCAACCCCCTGCCCAGGCAGGCGACCCTACACCATTTCTGACAAATGGCAGTCCAATCTCTTCTTGAAAGTCTCAAGTGATGAAGCTCCCACAACGTCC
>JANHFL010009201.1:524905-562570 GCA_032468155.1 Oxyrhabdium leporinum | reverse complement strand
TACTTTTGGTTTTTCTTGCCTAAGTGTAGGACTTCACTTTTCTCTATGTTGAATTTCATTTTGTTTGAAGAAGTTTCACTTCACATAAAGCTTCTTGAGGTCTGACTGGATGGTGGGGAATGGAAGGATTTATATTCCTTGTCATCAGCTGGACATTTGCATTTTGTCAGAGAATCATTGAGGCCATTTGAACTATTCAGGATCACTTGAGTAGTGCAAGTGAGTGTGGAGCCTTCTTGAAACTGCTGAAAGGACTGTGTTGTAGATTGGAGATAGATGATGTTGTATCCCTCCCCCTCTGTTGAGAGAGGATTGTTCAATTTTGACATAGATGGCTTCTTTGATCACTCTTTCAAACCATTGAGCCTCTCTATCCAAAATGTGGACTTTGCTGTTTTCAAAAGAGTTGTCTTTGTCTTTTAAACCTTTGGGAAAATTTCTTTAAAATATCACCTATCCATCACTAAAGTATCCTCATTATTATATGTGTGTGCTTGTATGTCATGTGTATTTATCCATCCATCCATCCATCCATCCATCCATCCATCCATCCATCCATCCATTCACTTACCAGTGACTGTTTGTAGTTTTGTCTAGTGCTTAAGGTGCCAAACTAGAAACCAGGACATTATGAATTCTAGTTCCACTTTAAGCATGAAAGTTGGCTGGTTAACTTTGAACCAGTCACTGTCTCTCAGGCAACTTACCTCATAGACTGTTGTAGGGAAAATAGGAAGAGGGAGGAGTGCTAGGTTTGCTCCCTTATGCTATCTATATTGTGGTACTCATCTCCCAGTACTGATTGAACTTTTTATTTTAGGTGGAAATTGACATGTCTAGTTCAGAGCCATTGTTACATGTTTGTGCAACTAAATCTGGATATTGGATAGTTGTACCATCTTTAAAATTTGATCATGTTAGCTAATTGTAAAAAAGTAATATTTTGAAAATATGAACTCAAAAGTTTGTTGCTCATGTTTTGATCATTTTCTCAAAAAATAATATTCAGTGGGACAAATTTAATTGCAACACCACAGACTTTCAAATGATTCCTGCACTAAGCCCAAGGTCAAAAATCATTTTCATCAGCTACATTCCCAGATCATTTGTTCAAACAACTTTCAGATGGAGATGCTGATAATTCTGTATTTACATTGCGAGGCTAAGCATGTTTGCCCAAAGCTACTGAATTCCCTTCTGTTTGCTCACCAAAAACTACAAATAAGACGGGGAAGAGGAAAATCTTATTTCTTATTTGCTTCATCTAAAATTTCAGATGATCTCTGAATGGGAACTAAGGTCTTCCAAGTAAGAATCTGCCATGGATGAGTGTTTGCTCATGAATAGTCATGTTGGGAATGCAGAGTCCAGGTGTTGGAATGCTCTTCTCAGCCAGATGAACTGATTCACTTTCTATAGTTTATTAGCTAAAAAAGATTTTGTTTCTCAGTGTTGGACAGAAGCCTTCATCGATAATGGGCTCTCTCATTAGTTTGCCATTTTATGCAAGGACAGGTTACATAGTGAGCCATGTGTGAATTTTATACCTCAAAAGAACAGTGGAAGAATGTTTGAAGGAACCAGGACCAAAAAAAAGAGTGAGATTGTTTCCCATTTCTTTGCTCACAAGAAAACTACCTGGTGCAAAAGTATTCTCAGATTACACAACTTTGAAAAATAGGATTTCCTAAGATATTTTGCTAGTGATTGTTTATCATATGATATTTAGAAAAGATGACAGGTTCTTCCCTTGCATTTTTAGAATATTGAAATAAGAACCTTCTTTCCACCCTCTCTGGGGACAATTGAGGAATATCTGTCAGTTGTGCTCCTTTTGCTTGAACTGGCTGATAAAGTGCAGCATTGGCAATGAGTTGATCAATCTCCTGCACAAATCTATACAGCTGAAGAGAACTGGCAGGTTGTTCCATAGGAATTACAGGCCATCATTCAGGCACCTCTTGAATCTGAATTTCTCGGCTATGAGTTTAAAGAGCAAGGAAACACCACCATTTTTCTGAACCGGCCATTGCTGAAGACACTAGACAACAACATCGTCATGGGGCCAACAAGTTGATTATTTTTATGCCTACCAGACAAATTCTGCATCAGAGAAAAAAAAGCAAGTCATTCAGCAGTCTATTATTTATTAAAAGTTCCATAGCCATCACTTTGCAGTGTAAATAACTAAAACAAAATACTTTTGAGGTAGGAATGTTAAAGCCCAGTTTAAGAATTTAGAAGAACTCTGCTAAATTATACCAAGGGCTCATTTAATCCAGCATTCTGCATGACATGGTGACATACATTTAGAAAGCTCTTTTAAGGTATTCTATATTTTATTAAGGAACTTGATGCAGTCAACAAGACCAGCATCCATAGATACGAAATCTTAATGGCTATATTATATTTCTGTTAATTTGTTTAGGCCCCTTTTAAAGCCATTTAAATGACTATCACATCAGATGTTAGCAAATTCTATTGTTTATCTATGCATGCTGTAAATCACATTTTCCTTTTATTAGACCTGAGGCCAATAAATATGTGCATAACATGTGCATAAACTCCTATGCCTTACTTCAAGTTTGAAATACTTACTTCGAGCTCAAAATAGGTTGTTTCTACCTTGGCAGAAGTGTTTTGTTGCTGTTCTGATTATGCCAGAAGCATCCCAAGATTGAAATAGTTTCAACGTTTAAAAATTTTAAAATTTGCAACATTTCAGATTTAAAATTCAGAGGCTAGGCCTGATCTTTTTTTACTGTGATCATGATTCCTCTCTTGACAAACTAGCACAGAACTTGTTGCTCTATGAAACAAAATCAGACTTTTTGTGGGACTCTTTTGAAAGCCCTCATAGGGGTTCAGGCTAACATAATACATTTTTTTCTAGCTTGTTATGTTTTGCAAAGCCAGTGTCAGAGGTTTAGAGTTTTATGTAATATGTGTCAGTGTGTTTTTCATACTGCATACTATAAGTAGTAAGAAGTAACTTCTTAATAAGATAGAAAAATGAAGTAATTTGAAAAAGTTGCATTTTTAACTCCTTACATCTAATATTGGATGTATGAATTTCTATAAAACCAACTAGCATATATCAAAACTCTGAAGGGGTGTAAATCCATCTCATTCAGAGGAACCTGCTTGGAAAAGGCTACTTATTACAGAATGTATAGCTGGAGAATACCTCATCTAGGTTATTATGCAACCACGGTTCAAATGGTAAAAATTAAGATTAAGAAACCGGGAAGAGGAATGAAATATGTAAAATTCAAGATATTTCCATGAGGGAGGAGGAGAAAATAATTCATACCATTGGTAAATTTGTCTACTGCTCCTGTTTAAAGATCAGTAATTTCAACTGTAAATGTGATCTTATTGAAAAGTATTAACTTTTTAATACTCATTTGGATTCCTCTTCTAAACAACTAATTTGCATGGTTCAGCTATTTCAAAAGAGCTCTGCATGGATAGTTTCAGCTGTATTAGGGAGAGGAACCACATATAATTCTTGATGGAAAGGTGAAACGGACCTATTTGAGATAAGAATGAATGGCTTTTATCCCATTACATTCTGTTTCTGAAGTCTTTCATGACTCACCTGTGCCTGCTATTCCACTAGGCCTGTCTTCCAGAAATCCAGAGAGGATTTGTCTAATTAATTTCAGAAATGGACTATGTGCAGTTTGCTCTTGCCACAGCTGTTTCATTCAAACATAACAAACTATGTCTGTGTGTGTGTTTTGCCTGCAACCATGGACATTGTAATCACTGGGTGTAACAAAGTCACTGTGCATTGCTGTTTATGGTTGTGATCTTATACACACTCACATCTGCATTTTGTTTTAGTTAACAGAAAGGAGATGTGAATATACATAGACACCCACCCATACATATGTGCACATACATATATCTGCATGTATATACACATTTGTCCCTTTGAATCAGTACTGACTCCTAGCAACTGCTATGATAAGTCTCTGTAGTTTTCTCAGCAAGATATCAAAAGTGGTTTGCCCTTGTCTCCTTCCTAGGGTTAAAAGAGAGTCACTGATTCAAAGTCACCCAACTGGTTTCATTTCTAAAGCAGGACTGGAATTCATGGTAGATTGATGCTATATACATGGATGCATACATACAGTCTATATTTCAAATTCAACTAGACCTTATGAATATTTTAGTCCTACAAATCCAGATAGCTTAGTTTACACATCATGCACATTCTTTAATAATTATACAATTGTCCTTTTCTTTAAAAAAACATTTCTGTTCTAATTTTGAAAGAAAGAATTAATTTGTAATTTGCCTGCATATGAGTCAATGTAACAAAAGCATCCCTTATTGTGCTCTCAAAAGTGGCCTTTGTATTACTATGATATTAGTATGATGCATTTGAACTTTAAAAAATGGGATTCAGTATCTAAGCTATTATATGGAATAATCAAATCAAGGATTTAATGTGTTAATGTTGCGAATCATTATAGCAATAGCACTTAGACTTCATAGTGCTTTATAGCCTTCTCTAAGTGGTTTTACAGAGTCAGCATATTGTCCCCAACAATCTGGATCCTCATTTTACCCACCTCAGAAGCATGGAAGGCTGAGTCAACCTAGAGCCTGGTGGGATTTGAACTGCCAAATTGCAGGCAGCCAATAGCCAGTAGAAATGGTCTGCAGTACAGCACTCTAACCATTAGCCACCAATGGTTGTTTGTTATATTTGTTAATGATTATTTTTCAATAAAGTACTTAATTTTTAAAAAAATACCTAAGCCCCATTTTTCTCCTAAGGGAACTTCTGTGCTGCTACCCTTTCTATGCTCCAGTCCTGCAAAAGCAATTGTAAAGTGATCTGCAATGAAAGTCTTACAATAATAATTCTAAAATAATGAGAAAATGAAGAATGCTTTTGTCTGCCATCCATTAATGAGAGGGACATGAAATGCGAAGGAAAAGAAAAACAACTCATTTATTTATGTATACCCTCTTTCAAATGCTATAAACCAAAATATCTTATATTGAAAGAAATATAATTTAAAAATGGACTAAAAATCCGCTATAAAGTCTCTGTTGAGTTGAGCTTGACTCCTAGAGATTTCATAGACATTCATATAATTTTCATCAGTTGTCAGTGGTGATTATATTTATAGACTGCTAAAACCCTAAATATTTTTGGCAGTTTATAGATGCATAAGAAACAATATAATAATAATAAAAAAAAAAAAAAAACATAAACCAAAGATAAATGAACAAACCCAAATTATAATCAAACTAAGATGGAATCAAAAGCCTAATGCTCTTTGGAGGAACAAAGCTTTGAGCAACTTTTGGGAGGTGGTTGGAATAAAACTCAACCTGGCATTAATTAGGAAACTGTTTCAAACCTCTGGAGTAGGACTATCAACCGAAATTGGAACACCACTAATACTTTTTTTTAAGGTGGCCCAACTAATTCCAATTTGAGAATGGTGCTACAAATGGTGTACCACTTTATAGATTAGTACCAGCACTTTAAGCTGCACCTGGAAGCATGTTGTCAACAAGTGCAGGACATTGATGCAAAATGCTCCCATCACTGAATTCTGGCTAGCATAAGGATCTATATTACTTTGAACCAACTGCAGTTTCTGAGTGAACATCAAATAAAATCCAATGTAGACTAAATTGCAGTAGTTTAAGGAGATGGTAACAAAGCCTTGAGTCACTGTATAGATAGTCCATCACATATGAACACAATTGGACCCAGAATCTTGGTCATTGAACTATAAGACCATTAAGCTAAATGTCACATTACCACACAACAACCACAATTCCAGCTCTTCCATTGTGGTAATTAAGCGACTATGCACATCAGTAAGCAAACCTTTGGGGAGAGGGCTTGGGACATCAAGGATGATGGGATGGGGACAGGGCCCAGACCTCCCACCATACTCATGGGGCTCTACCCTCTCCCTGACCTACTAGGGAAAATGCTTGCAAGAATCTTCCAGAGTGGGAAAACATTAGTGAATACTAGTGTTCTGAAAGACTAAGAATACTGGCATTTTCTACTGTTTTCATCAGATTTGAGGACTGTTCCTCCAGTAAATGAGAGGAATTCCCATCTTTGCTTGGAGGGTAGATAAAATCCCTCAATGCATCATTGGAAAAGCCAACAGAGAAGATTGCAAATGGCAATCACATGACTGCAAGGTACTTGGCAACTGGCTGTAAATGCAGATAGGTTGCCAAGCACCAGAAATACAGTCATGTGACTAAGGGGGGCAATGCGCCATTTTATAACTGCTGGAAATGCTTGCCATGAAATGTAAGCCATCAGTTCAAAGGCCATTATGTCTGTGAATAGTCATTAGCAACTGGTTGCAAGTTGGGAACTACTTCTCATATTTCAGATAGGGTTGTAATTAATGCACTAATGCAAGCTGTGTAAATGTCCCCTCTGGTCATTATTCAACATGTTGCTCTAGCTATGACTCCAGAAGAACTCCCAAATTATAAACCTCTTCTTTTAGTATGGAGCCTTCTCTCAACTAGAACACCGAGATTTTGATAGAAATATTGCAACTTCATCTAAAAAGGATTCAGTTTAATTTATCTTTCTTATTCAGATGCTCAGAGCTTTTAGGCACTGTGATAGGATTTTAGTGGCTTGCCAGTGTATCCTGGAGTAATGATGTTGAGCTGCTCCCCATTGGCTACAGCCACCAGCAAGGAAAGAGTTGACCACTGCAGTATAGCGCCCTCAAGTGTTCAACCATTACAGGCAGTTCTGAAAGATACCTTGTTTGAGATATAAAGGTACCAGATGGAGCACATCCTCCATCCAAATCCTGACAAAGTTTATTCACTAGTACAACTTCCCTGATCCAAGATCCAAGAAATTGTCTATCTGAAACAGCCACAGGACAACCTCTCATTGACATAATAAGAGAAAAATAGTTTAATGTCTCCTGGCTTTAAGCTGATGCTGGACCCTGATGCTGTTTCAGAAGATTTTAAATAAAATGATATATCTGGCCTTACCCAGCTAGGATTAAATTATACATACTGGGTCTGCCCATTTGTATACCAGTAAATCAGAATGGATGTGATTTTATTCCCAGCCACCCTGAGAATTGAATATCAAGACCTCAAGACTAGATGCATTGACGATCTTGTGGTCAGATGGTTCAAATTGCTGAATCCAAAGGAGAGACTACCACCTGGAGATTCACATTATGCAAGTAGTTTGCCACTGACCTATTTGTCATTATTATTTTCAACTTTCATATACATTCTAGTATTAACAAAGCTCAACCACCATACAGGTTAGTATGATGTTAACCCCCTTGGCTACCACTTCCTTTTCTGATATGCCTTTAAAATAGGAACTGACTTAGTAAATTTACTAGTCAAATTTGCACAAGCTTCAGCTTAGTTTTATGGAGTTTTATCTGCACTGTGATGAACTTTTCAGTGCCTGTATTACATGAGAGCGGAGATTCACGATCTTGTCTAAACAGAGAGTTGAAATCTATAAGTGTAGGACATCTTATTACTAAAGATGCAAGACCTTGCATGTAAATTTTCTGGGCTGGCTAAGAATATGCCAACAAATCAAATAGCTTGCTATAAGTTGTTCAGATTGCCTCATGTCAGACACACTCAATGTTCCTGTTTTTGTCTTTGGTAGCAAAGCCCAGTCATATCTAAAGACATTATAGTGCCTAAACTTGAAACTAAAATGTTGTGGCAAGAGGTGTTATGTATTGGGTTATGGTTCATATTTTATGATTATGTGTATCTGTGATTTTATATTATACCTTGATTATCTTGGCCTGCCCCTATATGTTATAATTCTTGCAGGCTCATCATAATTGTAGATGTTTCAGTGAAACAACCAGCACAAAGAAATGATTCCTGACTGGAGTATCTTTTATGTGTGTAAAGATACATCTTTCAGTAAGGTTAGTCTATTCTATATCTCTGTGTTGCCATCTAGTAGTCATCCAGGAGGTTGCATTTACTTGCATAACCCAGGGAAACTAGACTGAGACGCATTTCCAAATGAAGTTTGGCTACTCTGTCCTCTATCTCTGGTTTCTTGTCCCCCTTGAAAGCTCTTTTTCTGATTTGGGGAGAGAAGTTTCAACCTACCTACCCTAATTCTATATGTCACCAGTGATATGCATACTACTGGTTGAGATAGCCGGAACTACAACAAGCATTAGATTTTTCTTTGTCTAGAAAACAAAACTGGCAGGTTTTTCTTCAATCCATTTTTCGGTTCACAGTCTTATATCAACTGTTTGCCAGTATGAAAGCAGGAAATATTAGAAGCTCACAATAATTCTACATAACTAAAATTGTTATTCTATTTCAGCATAGTTCCTGCCTACACATTGTTTTTCATGGATGTGCTAGAGTAACACTTGTGTTTGTCTGCATTTAATCCAGTCTTTGTGTTGGTAGTAAATATTGTATTGCATACATTTTGCTGCTTAATGCAACAAGCCAACTCTTCTTTTTACCTTATACAAATTTCTAGAAAAATAGTTAAGTGGATTTTCCCTCTTCCCAAAATTAGGTTTAAAAAAGCAGATGGGTTTTGGTTGTTGTTTAAAAAAACGTTTTGGACAGGGAATAATGGTGACAGCACCATTAATAACATGGATCATTAAAATGTATAAAAAGTTATTTTTAATGTAGGATATAAATACATTTCTCAGGCAGCGGCATGAAATTTATAACATTTTTATTGGTATCAGAGGACCTTCCTAGTGCTCTCTCCTCTGTGTTGTTGCCCTCCACCATAAATCACTGTGTGGTTAATAACCTAGATTACAACTACCAGTTGCATTTACAGAATTAAATATTGACTATGTGAAAATGTTATTACATTTTTACTGATCAGACCACAAAACATCCCTGCAGGACATGTAGCTGAAGAGAAATATCAGTGTAATCTTTGTTAGAAACAGTTATGAGACTCTAGATAACAAATTTGACCAGGGAGATTGTGGAGAACTAATTCCTTAATTTGCAGATATGCTGGGCTGAACAGGGACTATTAGAACATATTTTCCCTTAGGAATGAAACACGTAAAACCCAAGTCTATGAAGAAATGTTGGAAATACATTTTTGATGTTCTACTGGGTTCAATGGTAAATAAAGGTGATAAATTGCCCCCGTTTTTGGCTAGATCCATTAACAGTTTATAGTACAGAGATAACATCAAAACAGAAATAATTTGAGTATACAGGTATATTTATCTTATAATCAAAATGGAAATTCTGCATGCTGGTGGTGAGTTTTACCTCCATGCACATGATAAGGTTTGACTTCTACTCAGGGCCCTAATAATGCATTTCTTGCCCTAATAAAGATTTGCAACATGCACTTCTCTTCTGACCCATGAAACATTTTCTCTTCTTTAAAATGTGTGTGTGTGTGGGGGGGGGTTGTTAATTGGTATCATTTAGCTTTTACAGCTCTGCTTGTTTCTTATATTGCTGGGTGCCTGAGTTTGTCTGAGTGGCTAGATGCATCAACCTAGCATAGGATAACTGGCACACTCCTTTAGACCTCCATTGAAAGAGGAATACATGATACAAGAATGAGTTGGACTGTGCTGTCTCCCACATCCCACACTGGACAGCTAAAATTTGTCTGGAATCGTACAGGGTCTCCTGCTTGAGCAGGGGGTTCAACTAGAAAAACCTCCAAGGTCCCTTCCAACGTTGTTATTCTGTTAATTCTTGGGAAAACGTATCTTATATGGTGGCACAAAAGTCTCTGTCTCCAAAATTGCAGTTCTACAAGTCTTTGCAAATATGCAAAAACTCCTCCAGTCCCCCTCCCCCCCCCCCCCAACTCTTGGCATTACTGAAGGGCTACAAGCAGAAGTTCTTTGTTCAGAATGTTTGTTTCTTCTCTGTCTGTTAAGCCGGTGGGGGCTCCTGCCTCTCTTGTCTATTTATTTCCTAGGCATCATCTCTTCCCTTCTTTCCCCAAGGTCTTCCTTTACACTCCTTTACACGAACATTCAGCATCTCCTTCCTTCCTATTCTTAATGCTCAATCCAAATTCTAACTGGAACCATTTGAGGAAAGATGTTTTTTCTATAGGATAGCCAAGCCATGGCACTCAATGCCTTTTTTTGGGCAAGTAAGACAACACCATCATGATGTGTTCTGTCTTTTCAATAGATTTTTCTATTTAGGAAAATATATTGGTTTTCACTGGTGCACCGTGTTTTAAATTCAATCACTTCAGGCTTTATTGTATCACAGTGCAAGCATATTCTAATATTCTGACTAGGCATCAATTTAATCTGAAATATTTTATGCTACTCATACCTTTAGTCTAATTAATCTGCATGATTTCTTGTTTACCATTAAATATCATAATATTTAAATAATATGTTAAAATATTGAATCTTATTCCAAGAATGAGAAATGTTTTTTCCCTTTTTAAAATTATTGTTAAATTAAAATTTTAAATTGCTTGAGAAACAGCATAATTATGTAATCAAATTTAGAACCTTAATTGGTCCCAATAAATTCCACGATCAAAATCCTAAAGCAACAGATCATTCTTATAAAATACTGGGGCCATTTTTAGTACTTTTATTTTCTTAGTACTTTTAGTTTCAGGATAATTTCTGCTGTGTAGACTATTGAAATACATGCTAGACAGTGGGTTTTACTGTCTCTGGGTCAGATTATAGGAAATTGAATTACAGGACTGTGGATGCTTTGAAAATAATCCTAAGAAGTGCTTCCAACCTTGCACAAATTATTTGGAATGTCCTAAGAGAACCCCCCCCCTCCCAACAATACAAATCTGATGACATTGTCTAAAAACAGGTTGCTTCTTAACACCACGTAATAAAATATAAAATTTGATCAACGATCAATGTGATATTGATAACTATTAATAATTATGTAAATGTGTGTTATATCTTTGAGAGAGAAAGGGGATATAAATGAATATTTTTACCAACTTTTTTCATGGCAAGTCATTAACTGACAAGTACTTTTAAGGCTGCATTTCATAGACACTTAACTGAGAATAAGCCCCATTGAACTAATTTCTCAATAGACCCTCACAAAACTAACTTGTTATTGCACTTGTTTAACTTTCTGGAAGGCTTGTCTTTTGTTAACATAACTCATTTTCTAAAACCCTGTTTACCTCTCCCGGGTGGCTCAGCACTTTTCTTTGTCACCTACATTTGGTAGTATTTAGACTATTTGGTTTTTTTCACATGAATACGTCAGCTCATTATCTCTCCAGGTATGTGTGTGTGTCTGTATGTGCGTGCGTGCTTGCATGTGTGTATCTGTGATGTTTAAGTTTTCCAACTACACATCTTCAGCCTGGGAGTGAATGTTTAAAGCACAATAGCTGTCCAGTTATAGTGCCATCTATGTGCTCTTCCTGCAGAATTCTAATAACCTTACCCTGAGCAAAATGTACTTTAATTCCTTATATGAATTAAAGGGAGGCATTTATTTCATTCAGAGAATGCACTGACTTCCACTGCTTGCCGCGCTAAGGACCCTCGGCTTTGAATGGAACCTTTTATTAGAAGAAAGCGCAAGGGCAGCACTGAGGGAAAATTTCAGAGTCCAGACTCGACTGCCTAGCAACTCTTTGCCATCTCTCCGTTCCCCCCGCCCCAGTCCCCTGCAAACTGAGCCCCTTCCGTCCATCTTTAATTGATTGGGTTAATATAAACCCTCAGCACTACCACGGTTTGTGTGGCCCCTTATAATGGGTCTATTGTATGTCTCTTCCCACTCTTGTGTTTCCTATTTAGGAATGCATCGCTCGGTGCAGTTCAAAAGGGTGAGTAAATGCGAAGAGGAAAGCGACAATCACTTCATTAATGATTTGTAAACAGAATCTCCAGTACTGACACCACCTGCATAGGCTGGCAAAAAGAAAAGATATACATCTACTATACTGGTTGAAGCCCCATGGGTAGAAAGCGGGGCATTTTGTACTGCCAAGTGCAAAATTGTGCCAATTAACACATTCAAAGTCTTGCTGAACAGGGATGGTTTAAGGGAAGAATTTATCTTGTTTGGACGAAATAAGCTAAATAGCTAAAGGCATCTGAGAGAGAAGAGAATCCTACCATGTTTGACACCGAAAGGCATATATAAACACAGGTCAAAGTATTTGCGGCAACAGGCGAGACAAGGATGAAAAGATATAGGAAGTAAGAGGGGAAAAGTTGCCTCCATCTTTCAAAATAGTAGCAAAAGTGTTTAGAGCTTGAGTTTGCTGTTACTGTACGCCTCATTAAAGCAAGTCTTTGTTTCTGCTTTTCAAACACCACATATTATGACAGTTCAAAACAGCTAACCAGCCACATGCTGTCATTCTACCTGCCAAGAAACCATGTAATCATTCTTAGAGTCTGAAACTGGGCAGTTACCATTGGCTTTCAGGAGGAGGAGGAGGAGGAGGAGAGAGGAAGTTGGATACGAACTTGGATTGGGGAATGTGACCTTTGATGATGGCTGGGAGGTGGATCTTTGATTTTCTTTTGGGTGGGGAGAAACTGGGAGCTTCAGATTCAGGTTTTTCCCAGATGTGCCAACATGGTTTCTTTAATAAATTCTTACTTGGATATGATTGTGTCTGAGTGCTGAATGGATGATCGGAACTTTGATAGAACCCTGATAGTAACCTGAATCTCCTTTTTCAACTTTGGAAGCTCCCTGTTAATGGGGGCTGTCCGGGGTCCTGAGCCCCGATCGTCATCCTGGGACTGGGTGGCTGAAAGGACTCAGGGAAGATGGAGAAAAAGTTACTTCTCGATGAGGAGTCGGTCATGCTGTCCGAGTTGCCTCTTGAGGAAAGCCAGCAGCCTCTTTCGGAGGATTACCCGAGAGATGGTGGCAGCCGAAAAGTTGTCTGGAGCCCGGAAGGACTCAGCTCGGAGGTCTGGGGCTCAAGAGGACCGTGAACGGGGCGAGAGGGGTGCAGAAGGTCCAGGAGGAAAGCTATAAATTTGGAATCTGACAGCCCTGGGGCATGGAGCCTGCAACCGAAATCAAGAAGCCAGTCCATGATGGGATTACTGGAGAAATTTGAGCGTCTGGAAGTGGGGAGACACGTCCTGTGGACTTCAGCGACCCAAAGAAAGAAAGTCATCACCCAACCGAAGTTCTCTTTCCAAGACTTGGGAAGAATGAGGCCAGAAACTCTGGAGATGGGACCGTATTACATGGCCCCTGAAGGTGAGGAACCCGATCCGATAGAGGAACCTATAGCGGCAGAAAGAGGTGGAAGACAGCAGAGAACCTTTACACCTCCCCAGCAGCAGAAGTCCATGATGCTGCTGAAATAAGCCCTCCAACTGGGATGGGCTTACTCCCCTGAGGAGGGGTCGGTACATTATCAACGCACCCCACCTTCCAGGGTCCAGGCAGTTCCTGATCTCCCGCCAATGGATCAGCCGGTTGTCCCTGGCCCAGTTAACCCGCCAGGTCAGCCAGCTGTGGAGAAGCCGCCGCACTTTAGAGCTACTTTTGATGGCAACCCGGGAAAATTGGCATATTTTATGCACTGGGTACTGGCATACATAGACCAGTTTGGCCAATTGTATCCAACGGATCACGATCTGGTGACTGCAATCACAGAGTGAATGAATGAAGGAGACACTTCAGATTGGGTGGCCCAACTTCATCATAAAGGAGCGGTTGAGCTCAATGACATTGATTAGTTCCTCAAAGTGATGCGGGCAAGATTTGATGACCCAGATCAGAAGGAGGAGAATGAAGAAGCCCTTAAGACAATGAAGCAAGGTAGATGACCCCTAAAAGACTTCATATGGGACTTTAGGAAAGTTGCTGGCTACTATAGAGATTGGCCTGAGCGGATCCTCCTTTACTAGTTTAGGGAGGCAATTGATCCAGAAGTCAAAAAAACGTGCAACATTAGAGAGGTGCCTGAAAGGTTGCAGGATTGGTACAAGATGGCTATCTTGATGGATTATTTGCTGTACCCGAAGGGAAGAACCCCTCCTCCTGAGAAGCAAGCGAAGAAGGTATGGGCGAGGAAGCCCCCCCTCCAAGCCAGTAACCTCAGCAGTTGGCACGCAGAGACCAATTGGACCCATCAAGTGTTTCCGGTGTGGTCAGCTTGGTCACAGAGCATCTGAGTGTTCGGCTCCTACACCAACTCCAGTGCCACGTTTGGCAATGCCGATGAGAGGAAGGGAGACCCTGAGGAAACCCCAACGGTGGAAGAGTGGCTAGGCAAGCGGTGAAATCTTCCCAATCTGAGTGGGAAGATGAAGAATCAGTGGGTGTGGACAGTGGTGGGATTCAATTTTTTTTACTACCGGTTCTGTGGGCGTGGCTTGGTGGCCGTAGCTTATTGGTCATGTGACTAGGTGGGCGTGGCCACCCACACCCCAATTTGGCCTAGTAGGCCTCCCTATAGCCTCCTGGGAACAAAAATGGGCTGCAGGGGGCCCACACTGCACCCCCCATGCCCTGTTTCAGGCCTAGTGGGCCTCCCTGCAGCCCTCTGGGAGCCAAATGGGATGAGATGAGATTATGCGTGGATTTTAGGACTATAAATGTGTGTTCAAAATAACTACCCCCTCCCCTTAATGAAGGACTTGCTGAACCATCTATGTAAAGGAAAGATATTCACCAAGTTAGATTTGAGAGAAGCGTATTACAGAGCTTTTATAAGGGAAGGAGATGAATGGAAAACTGCTTTTAACTGCCCACCGGAACATTTCCAGTTTAAAGTCATGCCTTTTGGACTACAAGGGGCCTCTGCCTTATTTATGCAACTAATAAATGAAGTACTCCATGAACATTTATATAAGGGAATGCTAGTTTACTTGGTGACATTTTAATTTACACTGAGACAATGCAAGAGCATGTAAAGTTAGTGCGGCAGGTGCTGAAGAAACTTCTAAATGCCAAATTATATGTGAAACTCTCAAAGTGTGAGTTCCATAAGGAGGCCCTTGACTACTTGAAGTACCGAGTGACTAGTGAAGGGATTGAAATGGATGCAGGAAAGGTAAAGGCAGTGCTGGATTGGCAGGCCCCTAGGACCCGCAAACAACTGCAGAGCTTTCTGGGGTTCGTAAACTTCTATCAACAGTTTATCCCAGGATTTGCGGAAGTGGCACTTCCTGTGACTGAACTGTTAAAGAGAGGACCAGCCCCTGGGAAGCCAAAACCCTCGCAGCCTTTGCTGTGGACTATGGACTGTCAAAAATCTTTCGAGAAGCTAAAGAGATTGTTTGTGGAGGAACCAATCCTGCAACACCCTGACCCTGAAAGACCTTTTGTTGTCCAAACTGATGCTAGTGATGTCGCAGTGGCTGCAGTCCTTATGCAAAAGAATGCGGAGGGACAGTTGCTGCCCTGCACATATGTATCCAAGAAACTGACGGACACTGAAAGAATGTGGGTGGTCTGGGAGAAAGAAGCTTTTGCAATAAGATGGGCCTTAGTTTCCTGGAGATAGTTTTTGGAAGGAGTGAAACAGTCATTCGAGGTTTGGACTGATCATAAGAATTTAGACGCTTTGAAATTGCCTTGAAAGCTCTCCCCCAAACAGGTTCGTTGGGCTCAATATATTAAACATTTTAATTTTGAACTAAAATACATCCCAGGGGATAAGAACCTGTTGGCAGATGCTCTTTCCAGAAAACCCCAATTGGACAGCTGACGCGAGGAGGTTGTTCATCCTGTAATATCCCAAATGGAGATGACAGCTCAAGCGTTGACTCGAGCACAAAAGAAGAGGACAGATGGCCCTGAGGAGAAATTGACACGGGATTTGAAGACAGCTCTTCTAACCAATCTGTGGTTTTGGGAGAATCAGCAGGATTTGACACTCGGGGATGATTTGGCTTGGAGAGAATTTTTTTAAATGATTGGATCTTCTCAAGGGCTTAGTTCCAGATTCCATCCGGCTACGAATGGGGCCGCAGAGAGAGGGAACACTATGGTGGAAAAGTATATTAGATGTTATGTGAATTATCAACAGGAAAACTGGGATGAACTGTTACCTTTCACTGAATTTGCTTATAATAATGTAGTGCATAGCACTACTGGGTTATCACCATTCCAAATTACTATTGGGAGGGAATTTGTGCCTATGCCTGAGTTGCCTGTAGAACAACCAACTTCAATGTCATTAACAGAATGGATGGAGACATTGAGAAAGGGATGGGTCAATACGGAAAAGGCTTTGGCAGAAGCAGCTGAGAGGTATAAGTGGCAAGATGATAAGAATCACTCTTTGCAGCCTCCTTTCAAACTCAGAGATAAGGTATATTTATCCACCAAATACCTTAAACTTCGAATACCTAGTAAAAAATTGGATCCTTGATTTTTGGGTCCTTTCCCTATAGCGAAAATAATAAACCCAGTGACAGTTCAACTCAGTCTCCCTAGGATTTTGGGAAAGATTCATCCTGTGTTTCATAGTAGCTTGTTGAAATTAGCAGTGCAATCGATGATAAGACCCCCAACAGCTGCACCTCCTAAACCAGTAGTGATTGAAGGGGAAACTCACTATGAAGTTCCCTTTTATAAAAGTAATAAACCCAATGACAGTTCAACTCAGTCTCCCTAGGATATTGGGGAAACTTCATCCTGCGTTCCATTGTAGCTTGTTGAAATTAGCAGTGCAATCGGTGGGAAGGTAACAGTATTCTGTGCACCTTGGTGTATAGTCATGCTGGCCACATGACCACATAAATGCCTTCAAACAATGCTGGCTCTCGGCTAAAAAACTGAGATGAGCATCTTTCCCGGACACAACTGGACAGGGGAAATCTTCACTTTTCTTTACAGAAATAAGTACATTACAAATAATCACCTAATACCCAGTTATAATTTGAAAAACATTTCGCATGCAAATTTATTTCAGTGATACTAGCTAACAGACCAGATGAACAACTTGTGCAAGTAATCTGTAAAGAAAACTATTTATCTGCTGAAATCTTTCATAAAATAAACAAAACAGTGAATATTTAGATGAGCTTAAATGCATTTTGAATGAATGTAAGACATCAATTGTGATGGAATAATATTTGCTTGTAATTAAACAATTGCTTGAAAAAAATGAAGCATTCTTCATACAATAATTTAGAAGGAATCAATTCAGATAAATGTGTAGCTTGATTTAAAAACTGAGGAAAGGAGAAAAGAGATCTCTTATAACAGCCTTACCAGCCACTGTTGTGGGATTTCTGGCAAAGGCATCTGAGGTGGTGCAGGTAAATTGATGGCAATCTCTTGTCTCTGTACATTTTCCTTTACCTCAAAGTCTAATAGAAAGGGAAAAATGCATTTACAACAGAAAATATTAAATGGAACTTTCCACAATATCTGCTGATACAAACATATGTACACATGAAAAAACAAATGAAAAAAAAACCCCAGAATATCTCATCACCTGAAAAACAAAAGCTGGAAAGAAGGACTACTCCCCAATACACAAAACCATTAATCTATATTAGAAGGCAGCCTTTCCCAGTCTAATGTCCGCCAGAGCTGTTGGGTATAGCTCCTCAAACTCCCAGCTAGTATAAGGTCCAGTACATTTCTTTGGGTGTTTGTTAGTCATGTATCTTGCCTTTCTTCCAGAACTCTAAGGCAGTGTATAGTTTTTCTCCCCCCTCCACATTTTTCCTACAAGAATCTTATGATAGGTTGGCCTGAGCAAAAGGCACTGGGTTTCTCCCTGCTCCTAGTTCAATACCTTAAAAAGAAAAGAATGAAATGATAATGAAGACATCTATCTTTCAGGCAGCTCCCACAGAACCTCCTCATAGGGAGACAAGAAAACAGCCCCAAAAACTTCTAAAGTGTTTTGCACAAATACAGAATTAGTATATCTAATAGCAGAGGTAAGGATTTTGGTTGTTTTGTTTCCATCTCTGCATGTTGCTTTAGTATGAGAATGACACTGACCTTTTGTTGCCTGTATCCTTAGAAGAATGTTATTTAAAACTGCTTTCTTTTCCCTGACTGTAGATGTCAAGTATTCATGGTCCAGAAGTTGAAGAAACAGCTGCAGTTCAACTATTAATTCTTCCATGGCTGAAAGATAAAAACAAAGCATCCAAATTGAACCTAAAACATTTTTTTATTATCTATGAGCTCTATAAGCAAATATTACTATTGTATTAAAATTATCATTAATAGCTGCCTAATCATTCATACACACACACACCATCATATCCATCATGTTTTTCTGTAGTACACAACATTATACGAGGTACGAAAAAAGAATAATCTTACTAAGCGAAAGAAGCTAAACACAAGAGAAATGTGTGCTGCTGAAGAGATACCTATGCTCTACAGATTATTTACATGTTTAGATTAGGTTAGATTAACAGAGTTGGAAGGGACCTCGTAGGTCATCTAGTCCAACCCCCTGCCCAAGCAGGAGACCCTACATCATTTCTGACAAATGACAGTCCAATCTCTTCTTGAAAGTCTCAAGTGATGAAGCTCCCAACATCCGAAGGCAAGCTGTTCCAATGGTTGATTGTTCTCACTGTCAGAAAATTACTACTTATTTCCAGGTTGAATCTCTCGTTCAGTTTCTATCCATTATTCCTTGTCCAGCCTACAGGTGCTTTAGAGAATAACTTGACCCCTTCCTCTCTGTGGCAGCCCCTCAAATATTAGAACACTGCTATCATGTCTCCCCTGGTCCTTCTCTTCACTAGACTAGCCTGAGTTTTTTTTCCAGAGTTTGTCTACACCTCTTGACAAAAGGAAGGAGGAGATACTTTTCTCTATCCACATATTTCAGTAGCCTGGTTGTGATGCTGCCAAGTTTAATTTTCCTTTTTCACTACCACCAGGTTAATGATGATTCCCAGTTTATTGGCGAGAACATGTTCAGGGTGGGAGATTCCCACCTGTCTCACAAAATGATGTTAAAGCTAACCATTTGCTCCTTCTTCTGTTAGGTTTGGTGGGTGAGTCAATGAAACTACCAAAAAACTGCACCAAGTCACAAATGTGGGACAATTTGTAAAAGGAAGAGGTGAGGTGAGCACCTCCCACCATCACTTTACAGGAAGGTAGGCTCAGCCTCTGTAGCCTCAGAGAATTGTTAAAAGCTGGCAGCTTGTAGGTATTATTTTCAGAGTACAATTATTGAGAATGGGGTAGGAGGAGCAAGTGTAGTTAAAATGAGGACTTGAGAACTATTTGAATATCCAGGTGTTAGGTTTGTGTACAGCTGGCAAAATGATGAGCTAATCTTATTCTAGTGCTTTTGACTGACTTGGAATATGAAATGGGAATTCTATACAGCAAAGTCAATTATCTCTTCTCAAACTGCAGAACTATTATATTGCTATTTAGTAATGTCCTGGCAATTGGTTCGTTATAGAATCTTATTGCTTGGTACTATATTGCATTTGTTTTTGATATATTACTCTCCCATGTGTTCTATTAGCAATAGCACTTAGACTTATATGCCACTTCATAGTGCTTTACAGCCCTTTCTAAGCAGTTTACAGAGTCAATATATTGCCTCCAACAATCTGGGTCCTCATTTTACTGATCTCGGAAGGATGGAAGGCTGAATCAACCTCGAATTGCTGAATTGCTGTCAGCAGTCAGTCAGCAGAAGTAGCCTTCAGTACTGCATTCTAACCACTGTGCCACCATGGATCATATTACCAGATACAACATTTAAACATATGTATCTACTCCCTCCTCCACTGTCATGGACAATAGTCTTTTACTTCTGAACTATATTAGCAGATTTCAATAGTTTTAGATTTTGTTTGAAGCAAGAATATGAATAATATTGATAATAATAAGGGTATTTGAGACCTCAGCATGCATACACCTCATAGAGAGAGTTTGATTCTTCTTAGGCTATAGAATGAATAAGTCCCAGACATTGGCTTAGCATGTGGGGCATGCATGCTTCTCTAGGACTCTGAAGTTGTGTAATTTTTCAGAGTTATGGGTTGGGTAGTGTCAGTTCAAAATCTCTTTAGTATTGTCTTCCGAAATGTCTCTCTGAATGGCCAGACAGTGCAATTACAATTTTCATTCATCAGGAGGGTTGCGAGCTGGAAAAAAGCTGATTTAGGAAGTTCCTCTAGTCACCTTGCTTTCAGTCTCCCAAAATTCTCCTGCCAACATTATGAACAGTGTGATCTACGATCACAGGTGTAGAGATGTAAAAGTTCTAGAAATTTAGGAGACACAGAAAAAGCACATAAACTGTTTGGGGAGAAATGAAATATATGCAATGCTAACTTTTCTTTAGCATATTTCATTAAGCAATAGTTTGTGAGCATTTAGAAAATGAATGTACTTTTTGATAGGAGACTGCAAAAAGTTATGAAGAATAACTAAGATAATAAGCAGCTGGATGGAAAAAAAAGAGGACAGGTGGGAAATGTTAGGTATGTGCAATGTGGTAAAGAGAAGACATGCAGGGAGACATGATAGTACTGTTCACATTTTCAAAGGGCTTTAGATATGTAGAAGATGGATAGGAATTGTTCCTAGCTGTTCTAGAAAATGGAATAAGAAACAATGGATTTATAATTTAAGAAAATAGATTTCAGGTAAGAAAAAATTCTATTTATCGGAGCTGATTGACAGTGGAAGAGACTGTCTTTGGAAATGGCAGGCTCTCCTTTGCTGGTAGTATTTAAATAGAGGCTGGATGGACATCTGTCAAGATGCTGAATTAATGGATCTGCAGAAGGCAAGCACTACACTAGATGAGCTTTAAAATACCTTCCAACAATTACATTCTGTGGTTCTATGAAAAAAAGCACGAGGATATTTTTCTCAGAATTTTTCTATTACCCTCCTTTTGCCATGTATTCACATCTTTAATCTGGACCTAGTGGGTTAGGTATCCAAGGTTGTTTCTGCCTAACTATCAGATGAAAGAACTAGAAATAGGTGTGTCTAAAACTAGTACCTACGCCTGGAAGGCAATGTTATACTTCTGAATAAGGGCTAGCAAGTTGGATCATATTACATTGATCATGTAAGAGCTAGATTGATTATCAGCATGGCTTGGGCTATAAATTAAAGTAAGTTCAACAGTCCTGAAGCCTTTCATGACTTAGTTTCAATATATCTTCTTAGATTAGGGCTGGGAGTGGAGAAATGTACAGACTATATCATCCATAACAACCTTGTCTCAGTCCTCCCTTCACCAACCTGAAAAAGATATACATTTGAACTAACTTACTAGTGAGATTCAGTGTTCTCATCAGACAGTGAGAATATGGAATTCCAATTTTGGGGTACAGGAAGACTGTTCTTAAAAAGGTGTCCTACAATAGCTGAATGACAGTGATAAGCCTGCAAAGTTCGGCTTTTTTGTTAAAGACAAATAAATGTGCCTTAGAGGAAGCCTAATGGACTTCTTTTAAGAACATGCAAGGGATGTTTTTCCTAATCAGTGAAAATTCTTAATTTGCCTTCTAGTCTTAGCAGAAGTCTGAAAACATAAAGCTGGGGAATTGCACAGCAGCCAAAGTGGTTGCTTATTTCTGCCTGAGGGACTCTTCTACCCAGTATGTTTTCTCATACCATAATATTTGACTCCTTCCCTATTATTTCCCAACTTTGATGAGGCCAACTGCTGTAGCATTTTCTGGGGTGGCACCAACTTTCCCTATTTTTTAGGAGTCTGGGTTGGGTATGGGCACCTGTCTTGGTGAAGCCCTTTGTAGGGACACATTTGTTCCATGGCGAATGTAAATCTCACACAAAGTTTAGTTTTTTAACTCATCTTACCTGATTTTGTTATTATCTAAGCCCATCTTTTTTTATTTATCTTCCTACTTACATTTCTGTCCTGGGCAGCCATTCTGACCATCACAAGATCCACGCATTACTTCATAAACAGGTTCCTGCCTTTCTTTTTAAGGATCTTATCAATTGCATCCAATGATTACTTTTTCCTTTTCCCCTTTCCCTTGACTCATTCACTCTGAATAGATTTGTTTTGCAATTCAATCTCTATTTATTTTCTCTGTATGATCAAACATGAATGTATTTCTCCGCTGCTGGCCATGTGTGTCTGAGTTCAATTCCCATTAAGTCAGCACCCATTCATTTTGCTTAGTTTCAAGCAATGCCCATCTCCTCTTTCTTTACATCAACATTTCATTAATCTTTTTAGGAGAGTAATCTATGTTCTAATTCATTTTTATTCAGGACTTACTTTCTCTTTCTGCGGTTCTCCTACTTTCTTTCTCATTTCTTTTATTTCTTCCCTTCCATGTTCATTCTCCACTATATATATTTCTGAAACTACTAACGTACAACCTGAGTGTGTATTACTTTATCATGGTAGGAAGCTGGTAATGATGCGACTTGCCACTTGCGACTTGTTTTTAAATTAGGGCACTAGAATAACATGAACGTAATTGGGATACAAATGGACTTTGGTTATGGTTAGGGCATGCTGCCCAAAATATATCAAACCTAGCGTCAGACCCATGCATGTGGCATTGGTATAACTGAGGTTGATAAGCAAATTACATCTTGTCTATATTATTCAAAAGTGCTATATGTAAGTCTTCCCTATTTTTATAACTGAAGTGTGGCTTGTCTTGATTTTCATTATTTTTAGCTATCCCAGAATTAAATAAACATTGCCAGGGAAGGATATGCTAGGAGCCAGAATGTCTTCCCATATCTTTCAGTAAAATTGTACCTTCTGCTTGATGCTCAACAATTTGCTAGTGAGGAAGAGGTTATTTTTTTGGGGGGGGGGGTGTTATCTAATTTTAAATTGAGGACCTCCTAAGATTTTTCACAATTCTGCATAGCAGTGCTTGAATACTGTATGAATTAACATGGCCGTTTCTGGAGCATCCTTTCCAAATTGAATAAATTAGAGTTAAAGGAGACATTTATTTTTTGGTCAGATCTCCAGTATGTATTGTCCCATCCATAACCCAGGCATGGCAGAGGAGATTAACATTTATAAGCCATTGGGCTCATATATCCACCAGCATGTGCAAAAGGTTTTGGCCATGGTTACTACCCATCTGGGGCTGAACTGGTTGTGCCTGAAATACACGCCAGTTCCAAAGGTTGAAATAATCAGGATCCAAGTGACTAAAAAATATAAAGTATACCAGATTACTTTGTGAAGAAATGCAAAATGCATTAACAAGCAATAGATTTTGGTCTAAGGTTGCATGTGTTTTTCTAGATCAGCTTAGACATGGTCTCAGATTTCTATCATCCTTACTTTTCTGTGGACAGAAAAGTAGAGATCATCAGCAACATTAAAATGTTACTGTACAGTAATGACAAAACATTCATTTGGAAAAAAAATGCCTCATGTCTCCTATGACTGATAGCGAGATGCTTAGGTATAATATAAGTAGTGATTTCAAGAAGTTCTTTCTTATTTAAGAAAAGTGCACAAATTAATTAGGGAAAAGCTTCTGAAGCTTTTTATTCTTCGTATCTTATTAGCTTACATGTGTCTGACATTAATTCATGCAAAGAAATCGGAGCCTGATGCTGACTTACAGGGGTGGGCTGTTGTGCGTTCACACGGGTTTGGGCAAACCCATAACAAAGATTCTGCGCAGTTCAGCAAACCGCCAAATCCCACTCCTGGCTGGCCCCACCCATCCCACCCCGCCCCTCCCAGAAGTCTCCATGAGGCCCATTTTGGATGCAGCTAAGTGCAGGGTGCGCATGGAGGCTCAGGGAGTGCAACCCCCCCCCCCAGAACTTCAGGAAGTCTGGAAATGGGCCCGTTTCCTGCCTCCAGAGAGCCTCTAGAGGCTGAAGAGGCCGTTTTCACCCTCCTGGAGGCTCAAAAAAATCCTCCGGAACCTGGGGAGGGTGAAAAATGGGCCTCCCAGAAGTTCAGAGGGCGTCCAGAGCATGGGGTGGCCATTTTCACTCTCCTAGAGGCTTGAGGAAAGCCTCTGGAGCCCGGGGAGGGTGAAAACGCCCCTCCCCCCATTGTGCAGGAGGCTGACTAGGCCCACCCAGCAACCGGGCAGCGAACCCGGTGCTAAAATTTTTGAATCCCACCCGTGCTGACTTATGATCATTTATTTTGGGGGTGGGAGATGATCCTGCTCTTCCAGTCTATCCTTTGATTCTCCACTAGGAAACAGGGCTGTTTGTAGAAGCTTTAAGACTGTTATTCTGTTTTTAGTATAAATATTAAAAGTTAGGCTAACTGTTTGAGAATCACAGTGTATAGAATCTATGTACAGTTTGGTGGTGTTGCTTTGCAGCTGTTTAAACCAACAAGCATTGCACATTCAAAGAATCACTGTGTAAACTAGTGGATCACGTTTGGCTTCAGAAGCTGCAATTATTTTGAGAACTTTAAGGGCTGTCATAGATGGAATAATGATGCGGGATTGGAAGGCTCATGTGCATCAGCAAAATTGGGGTTTACTCTTTCCACTGATATTTATGGGAACACCCTGTTTTTTGGTATAATGCTTGTATCACTGTTTTTATGTGTTCACTGAATAACATTTTTTTAAAAAAATGGGAACCATAGGTTGCCACTGCTGGAATAAATCATGGGAGCTGAATAATTCAAATAAACTATAATTCTTCCTTAACAATTGTGTTATATGAGGCAGGATTTGTTCTGTTTATTTTATTTATTATCAATTACCGTATGCCTTGTTGTATACTGACCAACCAGAGTTAAAACACAAAATGTCCTTCATAAAAGTCCTGTGCGCAGCAGCAACTGAGCATATTTAAGTTCTGTTGAGAGGCAACTAACCTCTATTGATGTGGCAGGGAATTTGGCTTCCTGCTGGAAATTTTGTGCTCATGACTGTTTAAATAGGAAGCACACAGAGCTACCTATGGAACTAGTCCTGATCATTTATGATGGTGGAGTCCTTGGTGCTCTCTGAGCTTCGTTGTTTGCTTGCAGATGTTTTATTACCCAACTAGGTAATGTTGAGGGATACCTAGTGCACCGATGATGTTAGCTAGTTATTCTTAAAGATCCATCTCATCCTGGGCACCCTTTTTTTGAACTATTACCAAACTCAGAGAATGCCAAGGACTCCAACCCTGAGCTACAGATATTATCTTCTACTGGAATTTATGCTTATGGGAATGATGTCTTAACTCTAAGGAAAATAGATAGGGCATTTTAGGAATACGCAACAATCTCAATTTTGATATCTAAAAAATATTCATAAGCACTCCCCCAAGGCCAGAATATTTAAGCATGCCAGTTGACCCTTATGGGAAGACCTCAGGATATGATAAAAATATTTAAAAAGATGGATGCATGAGCTCAATACATTGTGATGTGAAGTATTAAATTACGTCAAGATTAGGTAATCTTGAGGTAAGATGGGGGGTCTGTACATTTTATAAATAAATACATCTATTCCGTTGTACATCAGGGTCTAAAACATTTTGCTTGACCTTGCTCTGAGGAATCTTTTCTACAGACCTTTCCAGCCCAGTGCCTTGAATACAAAATCACAAAATTAATTTTGGATTTCGATTCTTAATTTTGTGATTCTCTCTGAAACTTGGGAGTGCTTAAAGTTGACTGTGTTGTTTCTAGATAATGCAAAATAATCACCTGCCTTTCAAATTCTCATTAAAAAGCCCACAAAAGATGCTTCTGGTTTTTTACCATATTTTCAGGGTGCCTGAACATGTCTTTCGCCCAGAGGTGCTTCTTAGCTAACTTTATTGCTACAGATGGCAGAAGCTGTGGGTCTGTTACTATTGTCTTTCTCTAACACATTTTCCCATCACTTTGAAAATACGAAAAGGCCTTCTGGATGTCTCCCCTTGGGATTTTACAGAAGCTTGCAAAGCCAGGAAGGCTGTGAAACTGCTGAAGAGACAACTGTACAGGGAAAAGCAGAATATTTGCACGCAGGCATTTGGCACCTTGTAAACTAAAAACACTGCAGGAACATCACAATTGACCCATCCGAATTTAATCATATATTTGCCTTTGAAATAAATTTGAAAGGCATTTTCTCTTTTATCAAGTGGAATGAGAATTGCTTGGGAAAACGCAGCTTTTTTTCTTTGCACTTCTGACAGGTGCCAATAAGATGATTAAATGATAAAGTTTCTGATCATGAGAGATATCGGACAGTGCGACAGATCCTACCAAGAAACGGTTGGCGTTTCTTTGCTAGAGGAATTTGAGAGATGGCAGGATTGGCAAGATGCTGTCATTGACCAAATATCGAGCAGTAGTAGAATAAGGTCTTCTCCAAGCTTGTTTTCAGTTTTAAAACTGTTAGTAAGGTTCAAGGTTTAAAGTTCCCATTTGGAATAATAGGAGTTGAAGGGGATGAGGCTGGGGGATATTGATCTGCCTGGGAAAATGGAGACTGTAGGGAACATCCTTGTTTCAGTGGAATCTTTCACCATTGTAATGCTGCCTCAGTGTCTGTGGACACCACTGAGGCAGTGTTACAAAAAAGATGTTGAGACTTTGGAAAAAGTGCAGAGAAGAGCAACTAAGATGATTAAAAGCCTGGAGACAAAAACATATGAAGAACGGTTGCAGGATTTGGGTTTCTCTAGTCTAGAGCAAAGAAGGACTAGTGTGGACATGGTAACAGTATTCCAATATTTGCAACAAAGAGGAGGGGGTCAACTTATTTTCCAAAGTACCAGACGGCAGGACAAGAAACAATGGATGGAAACTAATCAAGGAGAGAAGCAAACTGGAATTAAAGAGAAACTTCCTAACAGTGAGGATAGTTAACCAGTGGAACAGCTTGCTTTCAGAAGTTGTAAGTGTTTCATCACTGGAGGTTTTTAAGAGACTGGACAACCACCTGTCTGAAATGGTATAGGGTCTCCTACTTGAGTAGGGGGTTGGAGTAGAAGACCTTGAAGGTCCCTTCCTGCTCTATTCTGATTGAGTGGGTGGAATGACAAATGCAATGCACTGATGTGATGTGTAGTCTTCCTTTTTTGTGTGCACATTTTATAGAGGAAAATATATGAACAAAGTAGAATAGAATACAGTAAGTATTCCTTGGGTTATGACCACTCATTCAGTGATAATTCAAAGTTATGAAGGGACTGAATGAGGGAATGTCTATGGAGATTCTCAATCATCCAGGTCATGGTTGTCTCAAGGGTGCATTTCCAAAAGGCAACTAGACTTTCTTGGGGTTTTTTTTCTTGAAATTATTTTGTTTTTGACCCAAGAAGCTTCTTTAGTTCTGCTGAATGAGGGGGATTTTTGACTGGTCTACAAAGTTGCGACTGTTGTAGAGTCTCTACACTCACATGATCATGGGAGAAAAAGCCCCAGAAGTGCAAGCAACTTGTAGGAGTATGTTTCAAGCTTCCCTGGAAGTTCCCCCATAGATTTTGCTTGTGGGAAACCAATGGGGAAGGTTGTAAATGGCTATCCTGTGAATCTGCAACCTTGTAAATGCAAGCCAGTTGCCAAGCACTTGGATTGCAATTACATGACTACAGGGCTGCAGAGATGGTTAGAAGTTTGAGGATTGGTTGTAAGTACAACTGGTCACTGAATCAGTGGCTGATAACCAAGTACTATTTGTATTGTTGTGAGAAAAAAACCCGAAGCTTTGGACTTTCAACCTTAATAAGGAATCCAGCAGAAGAAGGGTCAGGCATCCTGGACTTTCTGGAACAATTCTGCTATGTTGTTTGCATAATCAGAAAATGAAAACTAATTTTCAAACACAAATATATTAAAAGAGCTTTGCTTTGGATTGGACATTTATGTATTATTTTATATAATTATTGATGTATTATTTATTTATTCTGATTCAGAGCAAACTGGCTTTTTATCTGGCCCAATTTCAAGGGCTGGTAGATTTTCTTATATCAAGCCCTGGTGAACCATTGACATTGGGGAGCTAATAAGTTAGTTGATGGGGTCTGATTAGAAACAGGATGTTACATCACACATATCACGTTGATTTTTCTGCCAGTAGCTGCCCTCAGGGGGTTTTTTTTAGCATTGGTGTTTTGTGGAAAAAATGGTTCCATTTTCTTCCTTTGAAACCTGGATCAAAGACTGCCCACCCGAAGAGCTCATTCATCATGGAATCAGAAAGTATTGAAAAATATGGGTTTGATTGCTAGTATCTCTGCTCTGATATTCTCTTTGTTTTCTACTAGCTCTGCTTACTGTTGTGATGGATTCTGAAATGTGTTAGGAAATGACTAGAGTTTTGCAAAAATATTGCGCTTAAAATAAGCCTGAAGCAACCCACTCAGAGAGAATCCATTTTAAGCGAGATGATGTCCAACCATTATATGCCTTCTATTCAAGAATAATTATATTTTCCATATCTTTCCATAACGATTAATGTTCCATATTTAATCTGGAGTTGTTTAAGGTTGGGCAACAGTTAGTCCGGAATGGTATAGGATTTCCTGCATGAGCATAGGGTTCGAAAAGAAGATCTTCAAGGTCCCATCCAACCCTGTTATTCTATATTCTCTGTTTTATGTGTTTTGGGGGACTATTTATAATTTCTCTTCACCGAAGCAGAAGACTCATGACTTCCCTACTATTCAAACCTTATGAAGACTACAATTTTTCTATTTGATATGATACATTTTGGGGTTCTTCTTCATGGTCACATTAATATGCATTCCTCCAGCCCTTGACTTGACAGCCAAATATGCTTCCATAATTTATGCTCTCCTGATGGCTGAGCAATAATCTCCTTCAGTAATGAGGCTTATGAGACATCCTATTTTTAAGCTTTACTGTGGGACAGTTTAAGGGCAGCAACTGATAGATTCCCCTAGCTTTGTTTCTCTTCTCACAGAATCACTAGCTGTCAGGAGAAGTCACACCTGGTTAATCACCTGAAAATGTGGCAGGGTACATGTGGGCAAGTGTGGGTGAATGCTTTGGATGGAGGCTTTGCTACCTCTCCAGCTGTCTAAGTGACAGTCTCTGATGTGGGGATGCTCTAAACCAATGGCCTGATATTTCAGTCATTTCTGAACGTGACCAAAATAAGCCCAAGTGAACGGTGAAGGAGAAGTGTGGGATGAAATGAGAAGGAGCTCACATGGCACACTAAACAAGATCCCTCCCCTTTCTTAATTTTCAGAGTATATGTCTAATGGAGATTCTCAGTCAACCAGGTCCCAAAAGTGCTTTTTCAAAAGGCAATTGGACGTTCTTGTTTTTTCCTTGAAGAGGTTTCATTTCAGATAAAATGTCCAGAATGTGGTAGCAGAATTATATGGACAGAGAGGATTGCTGGTTTGAAAGAGGGATCAAAGAGGCCATCTATGTTAAAACTGAACAACCCTCCCTCAACAGAGGGGCAGGGATATGACACCACTATCCCCTGTTTACAACACAGTCCTTTCAGCAGTTTCAAGAAAGCACAGATAAAACTCCAAGTGGCCTCAGCGACTCTCAGAAAAAGTGCTAATGACCAAATGATTGCAAGGAATATAAATCTATTCTCCACCATTCAGTTAGAACTGAAGAAGCTTCTTGGATGAAAAACAAAACATCTTCAAGGAAAAAAAGAAGAAGGTCCAGTTGCCTTTTGAAAAAGAACCTTTAAGACTTGTATATGGCTGATGTAGATAGTAGACTGGTTTAGTTTGGCAAAATTTGTCAAACTCCCAAAACCAAGAAACACACACAGTGATTTTTCCAAACAGATTTATTTATTGTTCCACACCAATAGGTACTGAAGCACATTACTACCTATATATATAACATACACTCTGAGAACTGTTAGAGGGGGGGTTGTCTTCATCCTCTTTCTCTCACACAAACTATCTGAACTGAGTTGGCTCTTAGTTCCTCTGGAATGCACCCCTCCTGGAGAATCCTGTCCACAACATTCCATTAGATGTCATTAGTTAAGAAGACAACGTCATGATTTCCTCGAAATTCCTCCCCTGGCTTTGATGTAAATCCCAAATGTCCTTCCATTACTAAATGAGGACTTTGTTGAATCTATCTCAATACATCCCTTTTCAACAGCCACAGAAAGGTATAAATCATCCTTAAGCTCCATTGAAACTTCTGTCTCTAAAATGCATCTCCTAATTGGGGGACAGAGGAAGGGGAATTAATTAATGTTTCTCCACAACATATCTGTTTATTAAGAAATTATGTACTAGGAAATTAGGTGACTTGCAGCGAAATGCATTTCTTAATGGTTGGGCTGACATTTTAAGTGATCAATAAATCACATAAATATTAAGACCTTTCTGAAGGAAGATAATAAAGTAAGGCATCTGGAAACAAGAGTTGCTGCTGCTACCTGCAATTACCAACCAAACAAAAGTGTTTTATTGTAAGTGTAATTTTAATCACTGCATAGAAAAGACAGATAATCAAACATTGGAGATGGGTGATGAAAGATGCTTAAAGAATTTATTAATTGAAAAGGAGAGAGGGAAAGGTATTTCTAATAGTTGATAATTGCTTGTTGTTTTTTACAAAAGAGAAAAAGAAGAAAGTATAATTTACTATCTCTTAATATTCTTGGGAGTAGTGAACATGACTTAATTACATGGAATCTCTCATGGACCAAAGTAGCAGAGTCTCAATTGGTTCCCTTGATGGTAGTAAACTAGCTTTCCATGCTAAATTTGGAAGTGATTTATGATGATCATTTCGAAATATTTCAAAAAACAGTTTGCAAACATTCTACACCTATGTATATTAAATACACATCAAACATGGGAGAGCTACATTTTTCACTTTGCCAGGTGAAGGCCCTATAATAAAGGTAACAAGTCAAGTGTAGAAGTAGATCTCATAAAAGTGTGTAATGTGAAAGCATGATGAAACATTAGACTCCTTTGGTTTATTATACCAAAAATAAACATGGAAACTTTATTATTGGTGGGATATATTAATATCCTATGCTAGATATTTACAGTAAAGTTTATTACATTTACAATAAAATGATATTGCATGTTTTGTGGTTCAGCAGATTAAAGGAAGTCAACAATGGTTTATCACATTGTGTGAACCAGGCCATCATGTTCAGCCATAATCTGGTTTGTTTCTTTGGGAATAGCATGTTTTATGAATAAATGATATTTTAAAACCTGGATCTAGGTTTAAGTGTGTTGTATCGAGTCAGCCCATCTGTGTGAATACTGAATTTGAGTGCTCTTTTCTCACAGTCTATATTGAGTGGGTATTTGTATTTTTATAGCAAAAAAATGGCTCAAGTTATAAGTTTTTCAATTTTGGGGATGAGGATTTTATTTGTATTTTTAAACAGTTCTAAAATTCATTTAGGGATTATATTATAATTTGTATGTATTTTCTACTGAAAACACTGGGAATTGTTTGGTTTTTTTACTGAATTTTGAGCAGGAATCTAGGCCACCACAAAGCACTGATTTTTTTCTATGTGAAAGGGCTTGATGCTCTTTGGTTTTGGCAAGAGATAATTATTTGTAGATAGTTGGGTGATGAATTTGCATGTTAATGTATGGGCAAGGTAGAGACAGAAATGTATTTTATCCATCTAGGAGAAAAGACAGATCATAGTTTCCAGTGCATTTGAAGTATCATTCTTCATGTGACATGTTCATATGGTTCAGATAAGGAAGGGTTAAATGATTTAACTGGTATTACAAATTTTAATATTACATATCTGTAAACTACTAGTAAGTAACCAGGAAAAAGACATCATCACAGGAAGTCGCTGCTGTGATAAATGGCTAGATTATTTTAGGAATCATTAAGAAATGAATTAAAAACTTAACATAAGATCAAAATGCTCTGAAGTTAGTCTCTAATCCTGGTGAATACATGAATGTATTTATTCAGTTTTCTTCACAACAGTTCAGCCATATTCATTCAGGATGTTTTTTCCCCCTGAATTCCCAGTCCAGATTATAGCTCTGGTTTTTCCAGGCAGTCTTCCAGCCAACTAGAACCAACCCCTGTTTTTGACCCCAAATGAATCTGGCTGGGTGCTGCTAAGTACTGAAATATTTGGGAAATCCAAGCTACCAGTATAATACTATTTCTGTAAAATCTGCCCTGTAACAATTAAACATATATACATGGGAGGATTGAAATGTTTCAGGTGATTGGTGACTGTGCAATTGAAGCTCACTACTTTCTTTATATGTATCCTATATCAGGGGTCCCCAACCTCTGGGCTATGGCCCACTACTAGATCTTGAGCCTATTGGAACTGGATCAAGGAACTGGCAGATGAGCGTGTGCATATGTGCATCTCCTCTTGTGCAAACAGTGGGCAAGCATGTGTGCGTGCACTCCATTTGAGTAAGTGGTGGCCACACATGCCTGCTGCTCACAAAGAACCATCCCCTCCCCCTGCCACCAGTCTGCAAAGGCAGAAAGGTTGGGGAACTCTGTCCTACATGAATCCCCTTGCCACTAAGCAGCAGGGGTTCAGTTGCTTGGTTCTGGCTGCCATTTTGATTTTTTTGATACCTCCCTGTCTGAGGTGTAGAGCTGCAGAAAAGAGATAAGTCCTCAGAAGGCGCGTTCAATAATTATGGGAATGCTGGCAGGCTAGATCTTATCCATGAGCCAGTACTTCCTTGTTCCTGATCCAGAACATTGGTTTTCCTGAATTGTCTTCTATGCTTCATTCTTTAGTACTTTAGCTTTTTAGAAGCTCTACTCCACAGAACGGTGGACAAAACAAAATGCTCCTTTGGCATCAATTATTTTATGTATTTATTTGTAATTTTATTTATTTGTAAAATTTATTAGCTGCCCATCTTACTGCATGGTTTATCCTTTGGAAACAACAATAGGGAATGGGCCAAAAATGCTTCTAAAAGGCTCGTGTTTGCTTAGAAGAGCTGGATCATCGGGATAGACTATACTTCTAGCTGTGGGAGGCTGGGCAGAGGAGGACAAAGCTCCTTGATCTCTTAAGGTACTTAATCTTATACCTTGAGGGCTACTGTGGCATAATATCATGATCAAGATAGGTAGACTGAAGCCAAATATTCGTCTTTGCAGTTTTCCTGGTATTTTTCTTCTCTAACCTAGTGATGATTGCATAAACACTTTTTTTTTTGTTATTGTACATGTAAGCAAAAGAACAACTGATCATCCACACATAAAATAATATTGAAAGGAGGGTATGTACAATGCCAACATATGAAGAAAGGAAAGAGAAAAGGAGGTTTATTGACTGATTGAATGAACTGATACCCCCCTTTCCAGGTATCAAATACTGCAAGGTGTGCATTCAGAGTTGAAATGTATGAAGGGTATTGATGAGAAAAAGCAGGTGTGACAAAAATAATATAAGTACCCTTGGGAAGTTTTCCTGCAAATCCTATATCCCATATCCTGCAGCGTCATGCTTAAGCTAAATTCATTTTAAAATATTTCATTTTAAAATGAACTTACCTTATCTGTACACCCTGAATCTATAAACAATTCCAAATGCTCTTTCTTAACATTCATTTTCTTGTCAAAATATGCAGCAATATTCATATATTAGACAAAAAAGTACAGAACTGAATAGATTAGGAAACAATATTAAAATCCAGTGCATTGAGGGAAGTGCTAAATAGCATGAATATATTTGGTCAACACGGCATTTAAAAATGCATGATTAGGAGAAATGTACCCCAAAACGCATTCCTTGTGGGCTTTTTTAACATGTGGAAATGGGATGATAAAGATTTAAAGTTCAAAAAATGAGAAACTGAGCAGTACTGAAACTGATCGATCACCGTGGCTAAGACCCATCTTTCTCTAATTTGGAACTTTCAGTTGCACTCTAAAGTTGCCTCCATTTTACATCACAAGATGTCTCCTTTACTCTGCTTATGAATTTCTATTGTATCTGGATTTTTACCAGTCCGTTCCAAAGTTCTTGCTGTCAGAATGCCAAGTCTTGGCATCCTCTCATCTCATATTCTATCTGTGGCTTGCAAGACATTAAAAAAAAAGAATTGACCTGAGATGCTAATGAAGGAACATTTCAGACCAAGATGGTAACTTATGTTAATTAGCACTGAGTGCTTGTCAGACATTGGGCTAATAACTCCCCCTAAAAGGTCAGAGAGTTGCTTTCCTCTGCTGATGGATTCAAATTAAATAATACTATCATAGATCTCTCTCCAGTAGAGAAGAGGTGACAGGCAGTTCATAGCAATGGGAACTTGGAGAAAGAATTGTTTCTCACTATAACAGCTAATTTATGGGTAAAAAGATTGACCTTTTGAACCTTTTATCCAGCATTATTTCAGTCTCTCTTCCCTTCTCTCCAGCTTGAAACTTCTGAATAATCCTAAATATTGTTAGAAGAAATTAAACAATTCACCCACTGTTCATCTAAATAAATCAAGCATCAGGGGTTACTGAGTATGTTGATGAATATGGAGGTAGTGACATTGTCACATTAGTTCTGCTGCCACACCTTGCTAGGGGCTTGTAATGCAGTTGGCTTTCAGGAATAAGCCCTGAATTTGGAACATTAAGTACAACCTTTATATGATAAGAACCTATACAATTGTTTTGAACCAAATCAAACTCTTGGTTCATCTACCAAGGGCTTTAGCAGAAGAAGGCTTTCTATAACATTGTCTCCTAATCCTAGTTCTTTTTTTTAAACAGTGATCTGAGAAATGATCTGTACATGCAGTGTAGACATTTTGCCATTAAGTGATAGACCTTAAGTGCAGTAATGTTTCCTGGTCTTCTAGATCATACAGCATCAGCTCCTTGGTTTAGGGAATGGAAAGATAGTACTATTTGAGGGATACCTTTGTCAGCCAGGACAACCTTATACATATCATCTTTCTTTTTCCCTTCTCCATCTCTTCCACCGTGTCTTTCTTCTACACCAGGGGTGTCAAACTCAATTTCATTGAGGGCTGCATCAGGGCTGTGGTTGACCTCGGGGGGCCGGATGGGTATGGCTGACTGGGTGGGCGTGGCCAACTTGAAGCAATTCCCCAAACTGCTGGCATGTTTCTTCTTTGCATTGGGTAGACCGGGCCGAAGCTAGGCTGGCCCAATCTTTCCTCTTCACATTGGGTAGACTGGGCCAAAGTCATGCTTGCCTGATCTTTCCTGTTCACATTGGATAGACTGGGCTGAAGCCACACTGGCCTGATCTTTCCTCTTTGTACTGGGTAGACCAGGACAGCCCTGCAGGCTGGATCTGGCCCACGGGCCTTGAGTTTGACATCCCTGTACTATAACATGCCCAGCAATTTGTTGTTATGAAAAAGCAAAACAATATTTGAAAAGCAATCCAGAGAAACAAAACAAAATGGACATTGTGTCCTCAAGAAGCTGTCCTGGACCCAGCCATTCTACACAACTTTTAGTCTCCAACATCCACTTACTTGATAAGGCTGTAGAGAAGTTGATAGTGGTTCAATTTCAGAAGATTTTGGAAGAAACAGATTGCCTAGATCCCTTTCAGGTAGGTTTTAGGCCTCATTGTGGGATAAAAAATGTATTGCTCACTTCGATTGACCTTTGTCAGGACCTGGATGACAGTGTACCTATATTGATCTTCTTAGACCTCTGAGTAGCATTTGGCACTATTGAGCATGATATTCTTCTGGACCAGCAGTTGGAAGTTGAACACACTGTTCTTAGGTGATTCTGCTGTTATTTTAGTGAGTAAGTCCAGTTGGTAAATCTCTAGAAAGTCCTGTTTATAGTCCTCCCATTATACAAGGCCCATGTGGCATAATCCAGATAATGGGTCTTCTCAGTGGTAGTCCCACCTTTGGAACATTTTATCCCTAGAAGTGACAGCACCTTCTTCACTTAGGAGGCATTCATTCCCCAGTTTGTCCTGGTGCCTGTTGTACATATTTATTTGAATTTCATAATATGGTTTAAATTGTGATAGTGTTTGCTTTGTTCACTGCTTAAAACCTTAAACAACTAAAAATAGACTAAAAGAAATAAACAAGTTTTTTAAGGAACAGCAGAAATTCCTTTGGTCTATAGCAAAACGTCAAGGAATTCAACTAGTTCTCTCTTGCGCTTTAAAAAAATATTTCATTATATCAAGCTAACAGAAGATGGAATATAATTTATTAGCAAGATATGATTAAAGAAAGGGGGGTTAAAGAAGGAGAAGTAGGAGTGGGGTGCCTAAAAAAGTATAGCATAAATAAAACAGCTAAATGAAAATCTACCTTTTATATCAACAAAAAGACAATTAAACCGTTGACAAAATATATATTTCTGCAAACAAGGTCTAGATTCTTCCCTTCAATGTTCTATAACAATTCTTTTGTTCATTTCCTCATGCCAGCAGATAAGATTCACAACATGGTGGATATAGCTAAGACAAGCATGCGTAAAGCAAACCTGAAGTGCTGTGTTCAATTCTTCTAGGCATCACACTTTAAAAGAGATTCAGACAAACCAGAGAGGTGAAAGGAAGGTTTCAAAGAAAGACCTTGGAAAGAAAAAACTAGGAAAAGAGAGGGAACAAATTGATTATGTTTAGTCTTGAGAAAAGGTGACTGAGGTGAAATAAAATGTCTGCTTCTCAAGTTTGTTTATGAAGTTGTCATAGAAATGGAAGCCACATCTTGTTCTTTAATGTATGTGGTGCTAGGATGTGGAATAATGGTCTGATGTTATAGGAAGGTAGAACCCAACTGAATGTTAGGAAAAACCTCAGAGGAAAAGAGTTTGCCTGCGAAACTGATTACCTAAAATTGATTACTTCAACAGAGGCTCTGACTCTGGGGCTTACTGTTAAAATTAAGAAAAAAGTTAGCACACCAAGCAAAAAGTACCAAGCAAATCTGGAAAATATATAACTATAACAATATAATGGTTTGGTCCTGGTTACTGCACTAATAGGAATTGAATTTGATGGCTTAAATAACACCTTCTGACTCAGTGGAAACAATGAGATGAAAATACTAAATTCCCTTTTGAGAACCAACGGATAAGGATAGGCTGTCATAAATGAAAACAAGAATGTTTTCATCTTGTTTTCTATAACATTTCTTGCTTTCTGGGTTTTTTTTTTGGTATCATATAGTGTATTTGTAACCTTAAGTCATACAGCCCAAAAGACTGAGAAATGACACTAGTGCTAGCTAAAAAATGAGTCCCAGTTGAAAGACTTTATAATAGTCTGGTATAACTTTATATATACCAGACATATATAAGAAGCTAGGCATGGCATGATTGTGGCAGTTTAAAATAAATGATTGATTGATTGATTGAATGAATGAATGAATGAATGAATGAATGAATGAATGAAAATCTCGAATGACTGCTGAGCAGATATTTGCCATGTGCAGCACATGAAATACAAACCTTGACAGAAGTCTCATATACAGTAAGTTTCCAGGGAAAATTAGGAAGAAGACAACGTTGATGGATATCTCTATAACTCATTGGTTGGGCTCATATAACATATTTTCCATAATAAATCGAACCTTAAACTAAACAAACAAGCAGGATTCACAGAACATGGTGAATCACAAGAAAAACTTATTTTAACTAACAGTCTTAGTATGTTGGAAATACAATCAATAGACCCTTCCCTGACTTAATTAAATCTATGGACTGAGCACAACACCAATATTTGGCCACGTGTTGAGCCCGAAATTGACATATGTTTAGCCATTTTATTTAGCTCTATATTCTACTCATATATTCCTTTTCTTTCTCTTTACTTGTGTAAGGGGGGTTTCGGG
>JANHFL010009201.1:454759-472425 GCA_032468155.1 Oxyrhabdium leporinum | reverse complement strand
TGGCCACGCCCATCCCAGCCCCCAAGGTCAAACACAATCCTGATGCGGCCCTCAATGAAATCGAGTTTGACACCCCTGGTCTAGTTTAATGAAAAGAAGGACTAGGAGTGACATGATAGCACTGTCCCAATATCTAAGGCAGGGCTGTCAAACTCCTGGCCCCCAGGCCAGATGTGTAATGTGCTGGTCACGCCCATGCCCGGTTTAGCAAAGGGGAAAAAAGTCCCAATACGTCACATGACACAGCCGTGATGACATGAGTTTGACACCCCTGATCTAATATATGGAAGGATAACAAAAGCAGAGACTCAGAAGAAAAGGAACCAACCTCCCTTTGTTTATTTATTATTTCTCTTTCATTTTTTTAAATATATACAACCAAACAATCTTTAAATAGGATGTTAGCCTCAGATTCCAGTTCTTGTGCATTGTGGGAAACAGCAGCCTTCAGCTACCTTATGCTATTGGAAGGGCTGTTCCCACTGTTTACCCCTGCATGGATAAACTATCATACTGTGAATGGAGCCCTTGGAGAGCACTTTGTTCCAGAATTTAGTGACACCTGGAGCTGGGTTTAAATGGAAAAGTGGACCTTCCATCTGAAAGTAAGGAGATTGGAATAATATACTGTTTCATGCATGTATACAGTTTGCTTCTTTAAACCACACACACCAAGAGACTTACTTTCGCAAAGGAACTAAAGTTCAAATAAATGTCTAGAGATTGATTTGGCTGTACACAGTAAGACAAATTTGCCCATTTCCTCATTTTAAAAGCTGCTTATGTTCCAGCCAAATAATACTAGCAAAATGTTATGAACATAGTATCCTATATCCTTTTCCCATATGGCCACTTAACTAGGTTTCAGTGTGTCTATGTGCGCGGATATGCACATACACATAAAATAGTAGTAAAGTATTTTGAAAAATGACATAATGTCTAAGATTAACAGAAGCCTATTAAGTCTTGATTCTTCTGTGTAGAGTTTGTAGTTAAGGGCTTCAGGCAAAGAAATCCTGAAATGATTTTGAATGTGAACTTAGAAATGCAGTAATTAGCTTTAGCAAGAATGTCTTTTTAATTTTGGACGGTGGTGTTTAGGTACTGTTATTTCAAACTGAGGTTTGTATTTTTAGTTTCTTTTTATTCATTGTTTTAATATAAAGAAAAAAAGGAAAAAGGATATAAAAGAGAAAAAAGAAACAAAGAAAAGAAGGAAATATTGCAATTCTTGTAAAAGAGAGCTCAGTTTTTAAACACAGCATTAAGCCTTGACCACATGGAATAATATTGATCAGTCTTTCCATTACCTGAATAAAGAGCTAATTCATTAAGCAGAGGGTGAATACATACCATCAATCCAGGATTGTAAATCCAGGATTGCACTATCTTTCTATTGTAAGAGAATGATCCCTTTGCTACTGCTAATGCTCAGTAAATCCATACTTCTTCTTATCAACATATTCCAAATGTTAGTATATAATCACATTAATATCTTTACATTATTTTAATATTCATCAAACAAACAAATGGATATTGGATCAGTAATGAAGCTGATAACCAACATTTTAAATATCTTCAATGAATGTGAAATAGATATTTTTGTTGATTATAAGAAACCATATTTAGTATTATTTAAATCTCTCAAAACTTTGTTAAAATGGGTTATTCCAACTCCTGAATCCAATTTCTATGCAAATAAATAATATCTTATTTACTTTACTGAATTGCAGTAAAGACCAAAACAGATAACTAATATTTCACTTAACTGTATTTTTAATTGTCTATAATATATTGCAGATTTGAATTACCTCAACTGATTTTAATGTTCCAATAATTCAGTTAATGTGCCTGAGCCAGGTTGTGAAATCAAAATATATTTTAGCCCATTAAAATGTCATTTGCAGTTTTATACAATGCAGATACAATGCATTAACGCACATAGTTTAAAAACACAACTAACAATAAGATGCTGTTAAATATTATTTCCCGTATTAGTTTTTTAAAAATATTTATCTGCAACTTTGAGACTATAACAAATATATATTTATATATATTATAAATAAATTTATATTTTTGTGGTATATGGATGAGCATTGTCTTGGAATAATGATTCAAAGGTATTTCCAAATACAAAGCAACCTCCCAATTTTTGAAAATTTCCATATTGCAATAGAGGGTACAACTGATCTGTTGTTCAGTTCATGACCTTATATTGGCACCATGTGGACTAATTGAGAAAAAATAATATTTGAGGATCATATGGATATTAATAAGACCTCAATTCACATTTCCAGATAACTAATGGGTCTAACTGAGTTGGCCTTATTTTTTTCACAGAAATTGGTACCTCTCTCAGGGTAGAAGCTACAAGCATGGTCAAATATAAATATATATGTAGCAACTCCTATGTTTTTCCTCCTAGGTCACTAGAAAATTCAACGGGATATGAAATAGGACATGTCGCCAGAAATGTCTCTCTGTAGATAAAGAGGGAGAAACCCAGTAGCTACTGAACTTTTTCTTTACCTTTTTTGAAAACAAAACAAAACAAAAAAAAATGGGCAGTTTGGCGCAAATGCTAGTCTTCTCTATCACAAGGTATTCAGAAAACTAGTTGTGCAATGGTGTCACCTCACAATTAGGTAGCAGGTGACAAAGTTGTTCCATTTTCTGGGGAAGCCATATAAATTTCTCATCATCTAATTTTGGCCTAGCCTAATAAAACATGGATATTCATGAAAATTATTATGAGGATTTGGAACATGAGAGAAAAAACATAAGGAGATTCCTTCCTGTGGCAGCTGCTCATTTATATTACTCCCTTTGTAAGCTGTGATGGGGAAATTGTAACTTGTTTTGTTTTCCCACATATTTATAATGCTTTAAATTATGTTTTGGAAAATAAATTAGAATGGTTGTAGGTGAGTGAGTAAGAAAAAATGCTATAAAAAAGACTACCATACAAAGTAAAGCTTTTTTTTTAAAAAAAAGGTCTCTCTCTGGATTTGTTTTATGAGGCAATACATCATTCCCTTATCAACAATGTGTCCTTCTCCCCGTTTTCCTAACTACAATGGGCAAGCTTCAAGTGTTCCTGGCTTCTTAAGGAAAGACCTGAATGATGAATAGCTACGTTATTTGTTGTTATCCGACATGCATTCAATTTTCTTTCCAGGGAAATCAATGGGCAAACTTGCTTAGGTCACAATGACCAGGCACCCACCTTTTGTGTCCACTTGTCCAAATTGCTGCCATTCGTCGTCGAGTGAAATGAGTTTTGAAATGCTATTCAGGGCTGCTTAGAAGTTTGTGTATAGCTGAGAGGGAACATAACGTTAACTGGACTCCAGTTCAAAACAAAAGAAATGTAGGGGTGGGGGAAGTGAAGTTCAAAAGGAAGCTACATTTATGTTGCCACTTGGAAAATGGTTATTTTTGCTATGTAGGAGTTAGCAAACACAGACCTATTCTAACACAATTTTCTCTATTCCAGGCCTTCTTCACGGACTTCAGCTCCATTAAATCTCAACAGTGATTAGGGAATAATAACTAGGGAATTCTGGAAGTGGATGTTCCCACATATGGAGGGAAATGCCTTGAGCAGGATGTTCTAACAGCCAAAGTTAAATATTTGTATAATTTTGCTTAAGAAATAATACAATATGATAACTAAAATATGTGAGCAGAAATGCTGACGTTTAAAATGTCACCTCAGTTGTGGACTAACTAGATCAGTCATTATTCAGCTGGCCTTTATTCACCTCCCTCCTCTGCATTATGTGAATATAATAGTCCTAGTCTACTTAAACTTCAAGGTGTGTATAAATTAATAAGATGTTGGCGGAAAGCATCTTAAAGCATAAAATAGTACAAATACTGGGGGGAAAGAGATTATTGTTGCTAACATTTTTCCCTTGACAGCTCAACAGTTGCTTACTTATTTCACACCTGTTCTCTGAGAGAGTAATTTTTAGGATATTGCAGAAAGAAAAAAGAGTCTGTCTATGTAAATCAGCAGAGTAGCAGTTTTGTCTTAAGGTATCTTATTTGATTGTTTATTTCTTAGTTTATTGCACTAATTTGTATGGTGCCTAGTCATCTGAATCTGACTATATATTATTGTTTCTATTGTTATTTCCTGTTATGGAAATTTATATGAGTGAACAGAAACTTCAGCTCACATCCATTCTGTAGTCTCCTTTTCTGTCTCTCCTAGAAGCCATTTCTAAGGGAACAGGCCAGTTTCTCTACCCTTTCTGTTTTGCCATAATAAGAAGAGGAGCAGTGGGGAGCTAGTGGGAAGGATGACAGAACCAAAGGGTTACAGTCAGTGGTGGGCTGCTGCATAGAGGTTCAGGCGAACCTCTAACTGTGATCACTGGCTAGGCCCGTCCACCCACCCTTGTGCTATGCTTTCCATATATAACTAACTTTTCCCCCACCCATGCTGCCCAGGTGAGTTCTGCACCGCCCCTGCTGTACTCACTGGAGCTGCCTGAGTCGATTAGCTGCCTGTTTGAAGCTGCATTTCAGCCCCAAAGCGGCACATGCAAGCGAAGCGAGCGAGAGCACACGTGCTCTCACGACCAGCAAACCGCTTGTCAATGTAAGTGCAGCCCACCTCTGGTTACAGTGTAGAAGTAGTTTCAAAATGAACAACTGAATTTCAGAGCTTCAAAATCCCTAGTATGATTATATTTTTAATTATGTTTGCCTTCTGTGCATGGAAATAGATAGATAGACAGACAGACAGACAGACAGACAGACAGACAGGCAGATAGATAGATGTACCATAAATTTGTTGTTGACTTTTAGTAATAACACAGCTTTTCTACATGAATATATATACATACATGCATGCATGCACACATTAGATCTGTCACAGACAGTTGGGATCTAATGAGGCAAGCATCTATTGCAGGGGAGTCAAACTCAAGGCCCGCAGGCTGGATCTGGCCTGAGGGGTGCTTAGATCTGGCCCATGGGGCCGCCCTGGAAGCAGCGAAGGACAGGCCCACGGTACGTCTGCCAGCAAAAGCGGAGCTTAGGAGGGCCATGCATGCCCCCCTCAAGCTCTGTTTTTGCTGGCAGAGTACTGCAGGAGGCTGTCATAGCTGAAAACGGATGTCGAGCTAGCCATGCCCACCCTCGCCATGCCCCCCACAGGTTCTCCCGAAGTCAAGCACAACCCTGATGCAGCCCTCAATGAAATCGAGTTTGACATCCCTGATCTATTGCACAGGAGAAAAGTTCATGACCCAATTCAGGAGTCATACACACCCCAAACAACATGCATACAATTAGAAAAATAAAAATTTCTATTTTTTTCATTGTTTAGTATATTGATCAATGAGAGCATGTCAATATTAATGGTTTTTTTTAATTCAATGCAGCATAGGTATTATTCAATATCATTCAATGACAATGTTCTTGACAAGTTTTTTTGCCTATGTTTTTTTTTGTCCTTTTACTTCTCTTTTTTTTGCTTAGGATATTAATGCTTAGGATATTAATTTTCAAGCTAAACATACCATTCTAATTGCAGATTTAAGCCTCGGATAATGAACTCAGTTTCATACAAATTTCATGTGACCTTTGATAAACAGTAAACTGATATGTATTATTCAAAAAATTGAAATTTAATAAAAAGGAAGGGAAATGACTTTGCTCTGCTTTCCACAGAACATGGATTTTATGAGGATTTTAATTTTATTTTATTGGTGCTCAATTGGTTTAAAAGTTTGGTTTATCGAACTTTGAATTTCTTTTTAACCTAGATTTAATTTTATCAGATTTAATGCTGATAAAATGCTTGTTTTAATGAACAAAGCCCTCTTAACTACATGATTTTTCAGTACTATGTTATTTGGTTGTCAATTTTTCAATATCTATGACTTCAATAGCAGCCTATTTATTTAATTTTAATGAAAAAAGTATATCTCGACATATTGAAAAGTATTAAAGTCATGTCCAATCTACACGATACATAGAATGATAGATAGATGATCTGATGGATGATATAGATGATATAGATGATAGATATTGATGATATATAGATAGATGTAGATATGCACTGTAGATATAAATATATAGACAGAGCTCTGTATAAACCAATATAGCACAATACCCTACATCTGTTTTGAAATAAGGAAGGTCCTGCAGAGGACTATCATGAATAAAAACAAAGATTTATATTACTGTTTTGTACTAAAATATACTTAGATAGATCTTTCTACTGTAAGTATCTTCAAAATTTTGGCTGAAAAATCCTTGTACTGTGTTTCAGCTTCCTTATTGTTTATAAATGACCTAAAACTAAATAACAAAATAGAAAACATTACATTCCTTTATTCTATATTCTTTAATAGCAAGGCTGCACATGAACTAAAGCTATCTTTTCTGTTCTCTAAATTCTTCTTTTCCACATAAAGAATTCATTGTTCTATTTTCTATGCAGTATTACACATTTAATAATATATATAAATAGTGTAAAACACACACTAACCAGTGGTTAGGGCAGAGCCTGGAGTACTTCAAGAGTGCCCTTCCATAGTTATCTGGTTGGGGTTGCTGTGTCTGTGTTACCAGATAACCATGAGTTACAGAAACATCTCTTAACTGTCATTTTGTGGTTTCCTGAATTTTTGAAGCCCAAACAGGGAATGTAATCTAATATTGAGAAAAACCTGGATATTTTTACATCTGAATGTTTGCAGAAAGTTACTAGATCAAGGATCTTTTCAGCATTGTCCCCTGCTAGCAAATTCCCCCTAAGAAACAATGCTTTACCAATAGTCATCTGGGTGACATATAAAAACTCTTATTGTCTAGAAAGATTTTTAGGAGTTGAGATACAATATTGACCCTGGCAGAAGATTCCTCCTTGTTTCTTCTGTTCATTGGTTTAAGTTTTGAAGATTAAATAACTCTATCTTATTGTATACTGTTGCAAAAGTCACATGGGTCTATCAATTGCTGATATATTTAAATGAGTTAATGAATAAAATAAATTAAGATTGAAACTCAGACACTAATCTAAGAGAAAGTACACTATCCCATTACTTCACTGAGTTTAGAGGGAAGGCATAACTTTTCAAAAGCTACAGTATAACTTTAGAAGAGGACTGGAGCAGAATATTAGCTGTTGCTTACCATATAGCAACATCTCTTACCATACAGAAATTGTTATTTGCCACTTGCTGACATGATGTGTTCTTGCATGAATGTGAGCATGTGTGGGCCTATGTTGTGGGGGGATGGGGGGGAACAGGACAAGGGCAATGTCTGCTCATTATTCCTATGCAGCTGGGCCTGTGTATAATTGCTTGTTTGCAAGCCACTCCAGTGTGATGGGAAGGAAATCACTTGATAAGAATCCGCTGGCATCAACCTTCTCCTGTCAAGTGATTATAACTTGCCTGGGGCAGCATCACTTTCCACTTGAGAATTAACAGTTCTCATGAAAGGAGTGAGGGCAGTGGCCATTTTGAGTGTGGGCACAGCTTCAGGAAATGTAGACGAAAGAAGTCCAAATGTAATCCAATAGAAAGGTCCAGGAGTTTTGTTCTAATCATGGACACAACACCTTGTTGCTGTCATAATGCCTGAGATTAAAAGAACTGCTTTAGGCATACCCAAGGGCTGATGTGTATGTATATATATATATATATAGGGTATATCCCAGTGTTTTTATTGAATAGCAGACCTCCCCATTGTATATTACCACTTGCCATACAGGCATGACCATTATTTCAGAATCCACAAACTCCCTTCTCTTATAGTAGAAGAATGCTAGTCTTCTCTATCACAAGGTATTCAGAAAGTTTTAAGAGGCATCATCTGATGAATTCATAATAAGGTTGCACTTTTAGGAAACAGTTAGGGCTATATTTTCTTATTTCAGTCTTAACCAAAGACTAAACTCAACAGAGATCAGTTGCTTTCTAGTCTCACTTTTCTAAATGAATGTAATTGTGCATTTAATTTGTTTACACAGGCTACACAGACTACTAAGTGCCTTCTACATCTAGAAAGGCAGAAAAAAACCTAGTAAACAGGCTACCACTCCATTTTTGTCCTGCATTTTGATTAGTTCAGGAAACTCCATTTTCTTGAAGCCTTATTTACAACTACTCAGTATTGTAATATTTAAATGCAGGAGCTCAACATGACAGCTGTCAGACATCTTCCATTCCCTGCTTTTTAAGTATTATACTCAAAGAACTAGCATACAGGCGTCTAGAACTATTAAAAAAAAACAAAGTCTACCAATAATCAAAATGCACAATTAAGTGTTCACTGGGTATGACTGCCATCCTGTGTTTAATTACATGACAATCTCTCTCCTAAATTCAGTGATGCTTATTTCTGATTACATAGATCCAATTTATAAATACATTCTGCTTTAACCACCTTCAGTCAGTTGAAATGCAATATTGCTCTTGTAAACTCTTAAAGATGAAATAGGAAACCTCAACAAAGGAAAGGATACAAACACCAAATTCTGCCCCTAAATGAAACATAAAGTCTCAACAGTAAAGTCCAACTGGAGAGCTTAGAAACTAGAGCCAGCTCTACATGAGCAGCCATACACATGCACACACAGACACAAGCACACACTAAGCAGGCCAGTGAAGGCCTCTGCAACTCTTCTCCAGCATTGTATGCTGCCTCTCAGCTGGGGGGGTGGACCAGCTCTTTGGCTCACAGACAAACCTAACCAACTTACATTCAAGCTTCTTCTAGATGCTCTAGTTGTAGCATTGCGCTGCCATTTTTTAAAAAAAATAAGTCATTATCATAATATGTATGGTAGAGTCGAGAATCCCTCCTCTTATTGGAGGGTATACTGGGGTTTAACTATTTTTGTTCTGGTGACAGCTGACCACTGATACTACCTTTGGGACAAGGAGCTATCTCTTTTATGTCCGTTCTCTTTATCATTGACAGGTCAAAATGATGGATTGGTTTTGGCCTTCGCTTGAAATCCCTTGTCTTGCTCTGCCTTGGTGCATATGCTGCCACCAACAGATACCATGGCTGAGCTCTGCTGTCTTCATTTAGCAGCCTGAACAGGTGCTGACAGATGAGAGAGGTGACAAGCTGCCGTACTGTTGAAGTAGGAAGATAGAGTTACATGTGAATTTGCTGTCTTGTTAAAAGCCTGAATAACAACAATTGTATGTGAGGGTCACCTCTGGACTCAGTTATCATTCAGAGAAAAAAGAAACCAGGTCTTTGTATAATTCAGGCTTTGGGGCCTTTGGCAATCAGATTTTCTAGGAATGTCTGGCCAGGAAGAGCTGAGTAGTTGTGATGAAATGATTAAGCCCATGCTAACACCTCTTCCACTGCAGGTGCAAACTGCATTGTTATTTGAGGTTTTAAATATGATAAAACAAATTCCTGGAGAAATAAAACTTAAGGTACCCGAGACTTTGATTCTAAACTGTATTGTTTGATGCAAATTCAACTGAATCAACAGGACTAATGTCTGTCTAACATCTTTATCATCACTTTCTGCCTTCTCATTTTTCCAACAATAACTCATTTAAGATACTTGCAATTTGTCTCCTAGGATATTGCTCATTTCATGCAAAAAGAGATACAAATCAAACTGTTATTTGATACATTTTCATAGTAAATGAAATGATCTAATCCGATATGGTTAATGAACACAGCAAAAAGAGCAGCTGAATTTTTGTACATTCCACATTCTCTGCAATTCCCATTAGAAATAAGAAGAAATCTGCTGTAGCTTTCTTTTCAAGAATTATAGTGTGATCTGCCAGCATAGATACTTAGCAGCATGGATGGTAATAATGCCACCATGTCATCCTCAAAACAAAAGTTCTGCAGAAGCAGCATATGTTGAGAAAGGATATATACAAAAAAGTATATCTTAGAGAAAGTTGTACTAAGAAATGTGGATTTAGAAACGATGCATTTTAAGGGTTATTATAGCTAACAAGCTACATTTTAGAAGACTTTAAAGGCTGCATGGAAATTATGCCTGTTAAGCAAAGTTGCATATAGAAATAACAGTGAGTTTTGTTTTTGAGGGGGGAAAAAAAAAGAAAAAAAAACATGCAGCAAATGTGATTGAGAAAAATAATAAACAAATAGATGCAAGATCAACACAGAACAGTATAAGATTAAGACATTTTCAGTCTTGTACAATGGATACATTTTCTACATTTGGCTTACTTATTCTTGAATCACACAAACAACATCTTTAGGACTAAGAAACTGAACTATAATTTCAAGAAATCTGTCATCAAGCCCAGTGCACTTGAGGCAATTCACTGCAACCAACCACCTGCCATATGTGAATAAATACTACTGCCAATGTCCCAGAGTGAAATTTTACAGAAATAATGAGCAGGGATCATTTCAGGCATCCTAAACTATTTCTTTATTTCTACAATAATTTCTATATACCTTACTTCTAAAGATTTTGTGTGGATTATAAGATTAAAAAAATAAAAAGAACTATGAGCCATGAACCAACACAGAAAAAAATCCCCATTATCAAAATAGCTCAAGTCTGTCATTTGCATTAAAAATGCTTTACAATAGTTTATAGTGCTTTGATTTTGAGTACTTTTCAAAAAACAAATGAGGAGGGATCTCCCTATACTTCAGCAGGCAAGGTATTCCCCAGTGGGTTATGTGGGCCAAGACCAAGCAAAGTGCCTCTTAGCTTACATTATTGACAATTCAAGTAAAGTAGAGCCCTTCAGTAGTTTGGTTCTTGGAATGAATAGGATGGATAATTCTCATTTATGTACTCATCGTGGATGCCAAGCTATATGACATTGATAGGTTAAATCCAGCATCTTGAATTGTCCCTAATGCAACCATATATGTTCTTCCCATTTAGAAATCCAGACATTGCAATTGCTTCTAAGTGATTTTCACGGACAGTCCCATTGCAATAGCCTAAGCAGGAGGTGATGAAGGCATGAGTCACAACAGCACTCAGATTATATATTGTTCATTTGAAATTTGTTGTTCTATTTTAAATATAATGTAAAATAATTATTTTAAATAACTTTAAGTAACATTAGCTTATAATATTAGATCTACCAAGGCAGAAAAAGTGCTATTCTTTAACTTTATTCCCATTTAAGAACATTAACAAGCTTATAGATTATGGCTCAAACAGTCCAACCAGAAATCCATATAAATGAAACCAAAACACAATAAGCCAGATACACTAAATAAATGTATGATTGGTTGGACTTACCCATGTAGCTATTCAAAGGAGGAAAAAAGAGAGAAAAAGATAGTGTCAACTAGGAGTAGTAGATAAACATTTTAGGAGTAAAAATGTTTTCTCATACATAAACATTTTAGAAGCGGAGACTTCAAAATGAAGAAATCCCCACTCAGTAGGTTTGTGCAATTATTTGGCTCTTCCCACAGACTCAGTACACCCATCAGTTCTGCTCGTGAATTTCAATGGGTCATCTCTGTACCTACAGTTTATGAAGCAGCTCCTATATTGTATGATAACTTAATACATTCTCTATTGTACCAAAATGTAAAAAAGAAATGCGATTAGAAACTGAAAAATATTGACAATAGAAGAATAGCAGATGTTCTAAAGTTTGGACAATTTTCTCTGCATATTAATTGGTTTCTTCAGTTTTCCTTTATTTTAAAAACTAGCATGCTATAGATAGAGCAAAGCACTGATTTCAAGCAAATTGTATTTCCATCCTTATACATCCTGCATAAGTCTCATAGGCATTCATGTAAAATAATCTTTGATCTATTAGTGTTTTTGCCTAGTCACACTTATCATAGCAGTCATTTTGTGAGCGGTCCTGCAATATGCTCTCAACCCTCCTAATGTGCCACTGGTTCAAAATGTCTGGAAGCACCAAACTTAAAGCAAGGTTCAGTTTTAGAAATAATACTCTGAGATCCTTTAGAAAGAATTAGTATATAAATAAGTCATCATCAACACCACCATGTTCCATTGAAATAGCATGCTGGAAATCAGCTCATCCTCCAGGTCTCTTTTGAACACAAGTATGGCAGCTTCCAATAGGCCACAAGAAAGCTGAAGGCAGATATCCATGACTGGTATTTCAGTTCTGGCAGCTGTCTGAGTAAGTTCTGCTTTGCTTGTCTGGCTCTATTGCATAAAATGAATGCGGGGGGGGGGACCTCTTTGGGCAACCAAGAATAGAACAGGATTAATTTTAAGGCCAACTTCCTCTTATCAATTAAGATATAAACCAAATATTTCTGTGCTTTTCATCAGAATGCCTGGGGTGCTGCATTTTAGCATCTGTCTTACTTGTCAAGCAAAGGCACTTAGGTAGCAAGCTTTGACCATTTTACAATCCACATTCTTGTTGGTGCTTTTGATTAAAATTTAATAAAAAGGTTTCAGGGAGGTGAAGACTTGTCAAGAGCAGGTGAGGAAAGATCAACATTGACTCAGTCCATATTTAATCCAGTCACTTCCCAATCACCGCTCCTTCTCATATTCCTCATTCATGCCAAAGGCCGGGCTATGCCATCAAGTCCTGAAAGAAAACAGACCTTACAGCACTCAATAAGCTAGAGAAGAGAATAGGGGACAATGACTCCGTTTGCAGGACCAGAATGGATCAAAAACTTTATTTACATCCCTCTGCCGCTTACAGCCTACCAAATAAGCCAGGGGCTTTTCTTGGAAAGTAAAATAAAATAAAATAAAATTCCTTAGAATTATAATGCCTCTTTATAAAGAGAGAAAGAGAGAGAATCACTGCTATAAAAATAAGAAAAGTTGTGATAAACCAAGAAATAGAGTACTATTCTCAAGTGAAGTTCAAGATTAAACAGATGGTTTTGGTCGGACAAATATTTATACCTACTTGAGTGCACTTCATAAGAAAAAAGAATAGTTAAATTAGCATTTTATAGGAATGCAAGAAAGGGGGGAAATAGAATGAGTGGGTTAGCACAAAGCATTTTCAAGCACCTCTAAAGAAGGATAACTGTTTTTTCCTGAAAAATCTCTGTTTCTTCTGTTGAAGGGAATAGAGTTTGTAGCCACAGAAGAGTAGTATGAAATTGGGGAGGAGAGGAAAATCTATCATATGTACTGTATAGCATGAATACATTTTAATATAATCCTATAATCAATATATTCAGCTGTGCTGTATATATTTGATGCATACACCCTTCACTTCATGCAAGTAGTATGCCTTCTTTAAAAAACTTAAAATATGACTTTAAATTAATTTTGAAATTAATTAGCAATTAAAAGGTGAAAGTATCTTTTAAATGCTGAAAGAATGCCAGCCAAAAATGATTGTTAAGGGAGTGTGTTGCAACTGACTGGAAATACAGTATACTTATGAATACTACTAGTTCCTGACAGTGGGAGAGCCTGTATTTCAGAATTACAATTTTCTGAACATTGTACTGTTCAAACAGTTTCATAATGGGAGTGTCAATACCTCAGATAACCAAATTCTTCTACAACTAATTGCAAGTAATGCAAAAATATATGAAACCTGTACTTTGTCCCTGATAACATCTGCATCCAGTTTCCTGTTATTAATAGCAGCTCCATATTTTTTAGAAAAATTAATTTCAGGTTGTTTCTTTTCAACATTCAAGCATTCAAGGATTGTGATGGGGTTTGAATAATGAGGAGCAGTAGTTCTGGGTGTCATTGGAATGCTCTTGTTAAAGAGCTCTCACAGTGGTTATATCTCCAGATCACTTTCTGGATAGAGCCCACCAAAAATCAACTTCACTGCAAGCAAGTGCCCCAAGTGCTAAGACTGCCAGATGCCAGATAATCGCTGTTAATGAAAACTATGAAAAAGGTCAGGAGACCTAGCAAGGACACATTAGAATAAGGCTATGTTTCTTGTTTTCAAAAATAGTTACAGTTTGTCTTTTAAAAATATGAAATTGCATTAAAGAAGTCTCTTTTAGTATTAAAATGTGCTTAATATAATACAAATGTCTATGTTACGTATACATTCCAAGACAAGCAATGGTATGATTGCCTTGCTATTGTAATGCGCTTGAGGAGGGCATTAACTCATATGATTTGGACTCGTCTTACATGGGTTGTATTTTGATCTGAAATACATACTGTATGATTGCCAGGATGATTTTGCAGTAATTACTGCTTGTCAAGGACACGCATCTGTATTGTTAACAGTTTATTTTGGTCACATTGCTGTTAATATTGTCGCATTTCCTTTTGTTTGTTTGAATCATTATATGAAAACCAATTAGAGAATTTTGGAAGAAGCATGTCTTCTCAGTCCTGTTGCTTCACCCAAAATTCTAAACATCTACAAGTTCAATTCAGAAATTTCACAAATGCATCAAAAGTTGGGTTTATGGCAAGGAGAAAAACGTCTGGGTTGCTTTGTAGTCACAATGATCAGTATTGGCAATATCCTTTACTGGAGATATGTTTTCTAACTTAAATCAAAATGACCATCTGTTAGTCAGAAAAAACTGTATAATAAGAAAAGTAACCAAGGGCTTGGTGTGCATTGATTATATTCTGATAGAAGTATAGTGAAAAGTGTTCTGAATAAGAATATTATAGCTAAATAGAGTATCTGGACTCTGATGAATAAGCAAAATATTGCATTTTTGAAAATTACTGCAGTCTTATTATATAAGGAAAGTGACATGAAATATAAAGCAAGTATGACACACAATTGTTAGATGTGAGCTTTACTTAAAACTTGCCATTCTTTCAGTTTCCTTTCATACATGAAAGAAATAAGCTGACAAATGCAATTGCTTGTCCCTTAGATCAATGAAGGAACTCTCATGTAATATTTGATATATAAAAGAACAAACTCTAAAGGAACATTAATGATACATCATTATCACTGTTATTATTAAATTTATCATAGCTGCCCATTCCAGTAGACTCACAGTGACTTACCAAAATCCAAAGACAACAACAAAGGCAGTCCAGGTTAAAACAGCTACAAAAGTAATAAAGAATGACAACAGAGGCTCCACTACACATTAAACTGAGATATGAGACCAAAACAACATCTTGAGGGCTTTGTGGAATCCTAGGAAAGTGAACACACCCTATCTCTGGGGGGGGGGCTGTTGTTTCAGATAGTGGGAGATGTCAGGGTTATGCTAATTTAACAGCTGACCAGCTGCTGTAAGGTTATAATACTGTAATACTGTAAAGTTATAATGCTGATGCAACAGAAGCAAAGAGTCAGCTGGGTTATTGGACTGCTACCACTTTAAGAGGCTACAATATAAAACAGACCTTGTGAGGGCGTCTCTCTCTCTCTCTCACACACACACACACAGTGCGTGCTATGGTGGTGAAGGGTTACTGCTTGCTCCTGTATATCAAGGCCTATATAAAAGTAATTGTATGTATATATGCTTTTGAGGATAAAACCCATTATTTGTAAATACAAACCTGTGTGCTGTATTTGCTCCTGGGTTGTCTCACCTAGTCACACTGTGTGCACTCTAACAGGTTATGGGCCTACTTCAGAGAGAAGCCCAGAAAGAAGGCCAGAGTGACTAGAGAAACCAGATAGAAGAGAAACACAGTGTGAGCTTGCACCAGAGCCAGAAGGGGTTGTGCATTGTGGTTTGTTAGTGGTTAGTAGTTGTAATTGGAAACAAGCAACATGGCTTACATCAACGTAATGGGAGGAGGTTTCGTGTTGTCTCAGATGAATGAGACAAACTACCTCTCCTGGAGTGTAAAGAGGGAGATGTACCTGAGAAGGGAGGAGTTGTGGACAATAGTTACTGATCCACCAGCAGTCTTGGATGATGGGGACCGGAAAAGACATGAAAAGGCATTAGCCAGCATAATTCTGGCTGTAGAAGATAGTCAGCTGATACATGTGAGGGGTCTCCAGTCTGAGAAATAGTGCTGGGAGGCTTTGCACAGTGTTTATGTTAGAGAGACTATGGGTAGTAAAGTGTTGCTCAGTAGTAGACTGTATAAAGCACAACTGAAGCCAGGGGAGAGCATGTCCACACATCTGCAGGCTATGAGAAATACATTCCTGGACTTAGAGGAAAGAGGAATAACGTTTACTGAGGCACACAAGGTGTATGTGGTGCTCAGTTTGTTGGACGCTTCATCGGATGTTCTTGTGACTAGCTTAGAGTCCATGCAAGAAAGGAACTTAACCACGATTTATTTAACTGGCTGCTGTTGGAGGAAGAACAGAAATGGCTGGAGAGGCTACCAGGAAAGGGAGGAGATAATGCTCAGCACAAGCCAATATATACAATATCCCAGGATGTTGGCAGAGCAGGTGAGACTGTTTACACAGTGAAGAGTGCTACATGTGTGGGTCTACTGAACATCTCCAGAGATGCTGCCCTGAGAGGAGAAACAGAGGAACAGCAAGACAAGGGTGTAGGACTACTCAACACATGAGGAGTGGTTCTTCATCATCGTTGTTTTCCTTGGTGGCAGCAGTATTTAAAAACACCAAGAACACTTGGTTGTTGGACAGTGGGATGAGCCAGCATATTGCTAATAATTCACAAGTGTTTTCTGGCCTGAGACTAGCAAAGAAGACATTTGTTAGTTTGGCCAATGGTCAACGATCTGCTGTAAAATGGGAAGGTAAAATTTATGTGCTTGAGGTAGGAGAAACATTAGATAATGTTCTATATGTACCTGAATTGGATCATAAACTGTTGCGTGTTTTGAGGTTAGATAGCCAAGGGTATGAAATAGTGTTTGCAGGAGGCCAATACTCCATCAGGAAAGGTGGAAGAATTCATGCAAGAGGGGTTAAGAAGGATGGTCTGTACATTCTAGGAAGACAGGAGCATAGTTGTGCAGGAACGCTTACAAACATTCACACACATGACAACTGTGTACATTCATGACACAGGAGATTGAAACATGGGAGTTGCAAACTGCCAGACCTAGTTGAGGGGTCTGAGCCAGAGCCAAAGCAAAACCAGTGCAAGATGTACTTAGATTGTGCTATTTGTAAGGAAGAAAAATTCAGAGTGTATCCAGTAAGTAGGAAAAACTCAGGGCAAACAAACAGTTATACCTAGGAGACCGAAAGGTGTAATAAAGAAATACCTCCTGAGCAGTACACTGTTAGTGGGGTTAGAGTAGGTAGTATTTGTAATGAACCCCGTATGTACCAAGAGAGATGGACATGGTCATTACCTAAGAAAGAACAGGATAAATAGACTAAGCCAAAATTAAAGAGAATGTCAGGCAGACAGAGAATGCCAGGCAGAGAATCCAGACTGAGCTGGATAGAGAAAGTGAAGGTATTCAACCCAGAGATGGTAAGCAGGCTGTAATAGAAAGTAATGAGACAGAGTGTACAGAGTCATTAGAAAATGAAATTAGGAGCAGTTCAAGGAGCAGTAGTAGTAAAGGTACTAATAGTGTTTGTAGCAGTGAGAGTAGAAACCGAAGCAGGAGGCATGGACGTAATAGAGATAGAATAGAGATAGAAAGCATCATGAATATGTTAAAGCATTCCGCTGTTCAGCTTTAAGTGGGAGGAGTGTCAGGGTAATGCTAATTTAACAGCTGGCCAGCTGCTGTGAGGCTGCAATATAAAACAGACCTTGTGAGGGTCTCTCTCTCTCTCTCTCTCTCTCTCTCTCTCTCTCTCTCTCTCTCTCTCTCTATCTCTCTCTAT
>JANHFL010009201.1:424724-441417 GCA_032468155.1 Oxyrhabdium leporinum | reverse complement strand
GGGGGGGGGGGGGGGGCGCAGCGGGGAATTAGTTTGCCAAGTAAGTATGCCTCAGAAGATATTTGGCAGCCTTCTGACTGATTGCATTTGAGAAACGATATATGAGTAAAATTTGGAAAGTGTAATGTGTCTTTATGCAGACCATATTTTTGCTCTCCAGCAAGTCACTGAGAAATGTATGAATGTAATTTGTTGTTCTGGAGAAAGTGTATGATCAAGTGAATAACCCTGAATTATGGATAGGTGTAGAGGTAAAAGTTGGTTGCTGAATGCAATAAGAGGGGTGTGTGTGTGTGTGTGTGTGTGTAAGTAAAAATAAAAAATAACTGGGAAGTTTAGTAAACGGTTCAACAATTGCGAAGAGAATAAGACAAAAATAATGTTGTTTTGATTGCTTGATATTTTTTATGGATAAATTTAAACAGAATGCTTGTGGTAACACTTGAGGTGTGTTAATATAGTTGAGGATACGAATATGCTTTCAGTTTTATATGCAGGTGACATTGAGAATCTGAATGATTTGCAGTGAACTTTAGAAGATGCAAAATTAATGATATCAAAGACAAAGATAGCTATGGTTGACAGGGAAAAGGGAGTAAATGATTGCAAGTTATACAAAAGGGGCAAACAACTAGAGTATATAGATGGATTTGCATACCTTAATAAAATGTTTATTACAGATGAGAAAATGGATGAAGAAATCTTAACATGTGTGAATGCTGGTAGAAGAATATTAGGTAGTACATAATCTCCAGTGAGAAATGAATGCTTGTTGGCAAAAAAGCAAGAATGTACGAGTGTAAGAATGTCTTCATATACTTTTTATATGAGCCATATAAAAGTAAGCTGAACATAGTGGTCACGGGATACTTCAGTATTATGTGTGTGTGTTATTGGGGGTAAAACAAAACAAAACTAAGGTTAAGAATGCATAGGTTTTGAATGAATATGGTTAATATACCACAGTGAGTGATTGCTATAAAAGAGAAATATTGTGGTGGTTTGAAGATATTGAGAGAATGAATGAGGACTGAATTGCAAATAAAATATACTTATGAAGGGAGAGTAAATACATTGAAAACCAGGGAAAGACCCAGAAAGTAATTATTGAATGGGACAGATGAAATCCTCAAAAAGAAAAGATGAGAAGTTTAAAAATTTGTTCTTTAAATGTTTGATCGGAATATTTGATTTGTAAGGTATGGAGAAGTTTAATGAATAGTGATGTGAGGTGGATTTAGTTATATTTCCTCTTTTTTCACTTCTCTTCTCTTCTTAATTTTATTTACATACTAAGTACAAATTGGCATTGGATTTACCTTTAAAACACAAGTAACCTCCATAGGATCAGCATCTTTCTACTTTACAGTTATTTACTAGTAATGATAGGGAAATACAAACTGAACTAAAGAAAATAAAGTATCACAGGTAAATATGTGATCTTTTGTTTAAAATGACTTATCTATAAAATAATCTAATAACTCAATCAACTGTAGATTGAAGACCAGATATCCAATGAACTTTTTATAATGTTGTGTAAGGGGTACAGTTACACCTTTCCTTCTCCTCTTTCCTGCCCTGCCAACGTTACTGGCATAGTATAATTGCTTTTCTGGTGCAAATCATAAGGCTATGCCACTGGTCAAAGCAAGTATGTTAAAAATGAAAAATATTAGTCTGTTCTCATAAACAGTAGATTATGAGATTGCAGAAATAGAATTTTTTTTAACACACTAACGCTAAATGAAAGAAAAGGAAAACATTGCATAACATAACTAAAATGTGTAAATCCACTTTGAAAGATATATCGATGTCTATCATGAAAAACCAAAGAAGAAACTTCAATTTCTGGCATACTATATGTCAAATTACAAACTGGATTACATGCCACAGTGCTTTAAACTATAGTTTCTTGCTACATCACCCTTGGCTAAATTCACAATAACACTTAGCAATAAAACATAGTTTGCAAACCATAATGGCAGGTTCCCTTATTAGGTTCTGCCAAAACCTGACAAACTATTTTATGGTTTAGCAGGGTCTGCAAATGCAAACTTCCAGATACTGAAAGACAACATGGAATTAACTATTCCTACTTTTTATTTATTTATCACATTTATATTCTTCTACTTGTGACCTTATAAGGACATTTGATGGGTCACTCTTGGAAACAGAATGTTAGAGATATTTTGAGCTTATTTCAGCAAGATAGATTTATATGTACATATAATTGCATGTATGACAAGCAAACAAAATTAATTGTTTCAATGCACTGGATCATTCCACCTAGGCTTATGTTGCTCTCAAACTGAATAAAGAAGTAGGAGCTCCAAAATTTCCTTTATAACTTCATTCAACAACCAATTTTTCAAGGTTTAATCATTAGAGCAAGGTAGAGCTATTTTTAAATTCTAGTAGTGTATAAGCCAGGAAAGAAAAGTCATAAGTGTTTACCCACTGGGTAATTTTGCATTAGTGACGCAGGTGGCATATTATGGTAATTTGTGGTAAAGGTAGAGAAATCATGCACAGCATAAAGTTTATAATTTTTCCAACCTCTTAATAATAGCTTTGCTCTGGGTCATATGACTGGAAGAAAGAAGTGGAGAAACCTAGAATGAAAATAACCCTAACAATATCTCATAAGAATCTCCCTGTCTCAGCATAACCAGATCCAAACCAATTTTTAAATTTGTTCTTTATGTTGCCATTTCTGGCAAAATTTGGCCTTCCAATTTGATTTTGATCCTGTTAATGCTAATGTCCCCATTACATCTGAATATAGCAAGGGAGAGCACATAAGAGGCTATGGAGCACACAAATTAGTTATCCTGTGAGGAAAATAAAGGACCCAGAAATAACAGTTGAGGGTCCCTTTACTGTCATTTATCTCAGTTTTAGTCACTCATTCTCATTAATAATATGACTGGTCTTAATCAGATAATCTCCATATCTTGTCTTCCAAGTCTTTAACTACTCCATAATTAAACAATTCACCTATCATTTAATTCCAGCATTTAAAAAAATAAATAAACAAAAAAAAACCATTGTAGAAAACTTGTAAAGTAAAGAGATAAGATTGTTCCCTTACCCTTAAGGGAATAAGGTGAAGTGGGGGTGGATTGTTTGTTTGGAGAGTGGACTAAAAGGCAACTAGCTTCAGAAGTGGCCACGTTTATAAAACACACATACACACATAAAAAGATGGGCATGAATTGCCTAAGGGATGTGGGGAACATGATTGTAAAAGACCCATTTATATTATGCTCAGGGGGATTTCAGGGAGCTGGCCAATCCATGCACAAATTGTGTGAGCTCGAAAAGGGTTGGGAAGATTAATCACCACCACAATGCAGATCCAGTACATTAGGTGAAAAGATAAATGTATAAAATCCTGTGTCAAAAACTCATGGTATGGCCCACACAGTAATTCAGGGTCAGTAATTGAACTTCACTCTAATTATTCTGGAGAGATAATATTAACTTACAGTTCGGTGTGAAAGAAAGAGTCCATAATTCATCACTCAATGGGGCTCCTCATCACATTGTGTTATTGAAATATGATGGCTTCCCCTTTTATCCTGTCATAATGACAACTGATGTGCTTATTTTCTTTCTCTCTGCCTTCAGGGATGATGAAATAGTAAGTAAACATTTTTTTTCCTTGGGAGAGATCATCACTTTATCATACCAGCTTCACACTGAAGAAGCACTTGCAAAATCACAGTTTCCAAAACCTAAATTAGTCTCTCCTCCCTAGTCTTCTGTAATGGATTATTTATTGACAGCCGTATCAAAAATGGCAAGATATCTTCCTCTAAGACTTTTCTCTGTTTCTAAAAGAGAAGTGTAACTTATTTCATTCAGTCAGTTTTCTAGTGAATGGTTTAATAGGATAATCATGGATTTGAGATTTATAAGCCAAGCATATTTTTTTTGTTATTTTGATGGCAGTGTATTATTTGAACAAGAAATATTAAAGTAACCTTTCTTAATAACGAGGAAGATTGTTTGTACTCATTTGTTAGTAATCTCCAGCTTTAACATCTCAAAAAGAAAAAAAAAAAGGGGGGGAGCATTTGTACTCACATTTGCAAAATGTGGAAGTTTAATGAAATTTAACTTTCTGACCACTATTTTCTGACCAGTTTTTTTGTTATTAAATTGTTCTAGTTATTTTCCATTTTCCATTATTATTTTTTAAAGTTTCAATTTCCTTTACCATCAAATCGTTTTATTGTTTAATTTTAATACAATTCTCAAAAACACACCCAACAATGGTTAGGATGGTGTCCACAACCAAATGTACAAGCTTATAACATACTTAATTTGGGCCTTAGTTGGTTTTCCAATTAAGCTATATATTAATAGTGATGAATTGCTTCGATGTTTCGTGTCCATATGCCTTCTCTGCTTAAATTGCTGTCTGTAGCACATTCTTTATTGTAATGGTCTATGGGAATATTTTTCAGAGACAGGAGGAGGAAGAGTTGCAGTAGGACAATGATTAGATAACAGACATCCCAGGCTGCGAAGGAATAAAAGAGCAGAAAACATCTCAGAAGGGACCCCTCCTATTTCTCTGGAAGGTAAAGGCAAAGGGCAAGAGATATACTTTCAAACGTGCATGATTCTATTACTGTAATCTTAGACTAAAGGTACTCGTGGTAATGATTTTTGTCCTGACTACCTTGAAGGGTTAATGTATAAGGATCTGCCTTTGAATTTGATAGCAGATTTACTTTGGCTAGATGACTGAATAAAGTCAGAGTTACACAATTTTGTGCTTCTAGGTTAGGCTCAGGTTACTATCCACATTGCTATTAATTTAAAAAGCACTTTACTTTTGTCCAGTATATGTAGTTCTTGGCTTACAATCACATTGGAACTGGAATTTTCATTGTAAGTCATTGCAGTCAGAAGTCAAGTCATCATGTGCCTAGACCTGATTTTACTACCATTTTTATGGTCGTGATAAGTCACTGCAGTTGTTAAGCAAATCCAGCTTCCCCAACAGCATTTTTTTGACCAGCTAGGAAGTAAAGGCTAGATTGTAGACCCCCCTCTATAGGTAGTCAGAAGGAGAGTTAAAGTTTACAAAGACCCAGTATCCTGCATTTTGTTGCACAAGTTGGGGTGAAAGGGTTCCCCTCTCCCCCAGTTCTAGAGAAAAAGCTGCAGAAACTCTCCTTGCTCACTTTGCTCTCCTACTCTTCAGGCTGGAGTCACAGTAAGGTTTTTAGAAGGCATAGAGATTGGAGAGCAGAGGGAGAGTTTAGTTTTAGCACCTAATTGAGCAATTAGTTTACTTTGTTGTCACTGCACCTCATGCAATGAAATTAAATGCCATCTTCAGTGTACATTATGACTATAAAAATAAAACACAAACACACACATTCTTCACATTCTGTACAATTGAATTGAAAACCCAATATCGCATTAATATTGCACTATACAGTAGAATTCAACATAGTTACTGCCCTGGGATAGAAGCTGTTTTTCAGCCCATTTGTCCTTGTTTTTATTATCCTGGTAATAGTTCAAAAAAAAGGGTGCCCAGGATGAGATGGATCTTTAAGAATGTTCTGAACTTTCTTAAGGCAGCAGGAGCTATAAAGCTCTTCCAAAGAGAGAAGAGGGCAACCAATGATCCTCTGGACAATGACGTTAAGTCTCTGGAGTGCTGTCCTATCTGCCACTGTGCAATTGGCACTGTGCAATTGGCAGTGTGCAATTGAGGCAGGAGAGGAAGATCAACATATCTGTCCCTCCCAGCTTTTCAAAAAAATATTATTGAAGAAGTGTGGTTTTCTGGGGGAAGGAGGGAGGGGATTAGACAAAGGAAAGATTTGGAGAAGTTAGTCCTGAAGCTGCCACCTTTTATGCAAAAGCCAGCTTTCCAAAGTCTAGCTGGAGGCAAGAGAGCTTTGCAGCCTCCCAATGGCCAGCTGATAGGGGGCCTGCTGATCAGAAAGCTCTGAAAGCAGCCACCATTTTAGCAAGGGATTGTTGGGGCCCTGAAGATGGTGGTTGCTTCCAGGAGGCATGGGAAGCAGGCCCAAGCATTGCAGGTCCCATTGGGCTGGGATTGGGAGAGATAGGAGGTGCTGCAGCATCCTTGTGATCTAACATAAAGGTGAATGGCCATGGGGGCACTGCAGCTGTTGTAACTTTCAAACAGGATCATATTTTGGGGTGTCTGATGTAACTTTGAACCATCATTAAGTAGCCTGTCATTTCTCAAGGACTATTTATGTTCCAAAGTTATTGCAAAGAGCTAATAACTCTGGTAATTACTTATTCAAAAAATACTCTTATAACATTTCAAATGGTTTTAAACCTTTATTGGCTATAGACTGATCCAGAGTATTAATAACTCTACTTTCCCATGGGAAGGGCAGGCAAAAGGAAAAACAGTAAATTTAACTGCAATTTTCAAAATGGGAAAAATATTTTTTTCACTTCATATTTCCAAATATGTGTTTCAGCCTTTAATGAACAAAATGTAGTGGAGCTATTACTAAAACTGAAGCTATCCCTCTGTCATAGAATCAGATTTCAAAATATTTAGCAGATCTTCTGATAATGTTTTGTGAGTACTTAAGTTCAAAGAAAATATCAGTGCATTAAATGAATTTGAATATCTTTCTTGGTTAAGACTTTTGAAGCTTATCTAAGGGATGCAAAATTATTTCAACATAAGTTCTGAAATATCTAGAGGATTATGAATGCCCTTAGTTAAAATAGGTAAAACTACTGAATTGCTTAGCAAGGTGAGAGATAAAAAAACTACTTCAGTTTCTTTGCTCTCTTGCTTAATTATTGCAAGTGACCCTGTTGTCCATAGGAAGTATTATAAATTCTTATACATTTCCATGAAGGGAACATTTTAATGAACTACTTACAGCAGTGTCTGTCAGCAGCAAATATAATAGCAGGAGCAAGCAAAAATTTATCTCCCCTGCACAATATGTAACACTGATTTTTCACAGGACCTGCACTAATTTAACTCTGCTGTTTTCTGAATTAACAAGACTTGTTCTCAAACCTTTTGACATAGGAGCATTCTGTTCTGGTATTATTCTCTTCCTTACCTCCCCACCTCCCTTAGGACACACTTTATTTAATCCATGTGGAGTCTTGGTAACAAAGTTCTTCTGCTTTCCCTGACCTCTGTGATTTATGTTTCATGTTTCATGCTGTGGTTGGTCTTTCTCTCCTTTCTCTCTGGACTCAAGAGTAGTTTTGGGGTGTTTTCCCCTCCCCTCCCCACAACTTTTCCATACTCAAGAACAAAGATAAATACTTGACAAGTTTTTTGTTGTCATACAACCCTTAACACAGTTGGAAACGAATAAAATTCAACCTGCTAGGACCTAAATGCTGATAGATCATTGGCTGCTGGTAGGCCATGGGTTGTGCCACTCATAATTTTCCCATCTCTGAGTGGCAAGTCATGCTTTATGCAATTCTTTCAAGAATTGTACTGAGTATATATTTAAAAGAAAGCATATTCTCTTGTCCATCTCTGCCTGTCATTTATAGATATACATAAAGGGTGTGTGTGGCAACGAGGAACTGGAGGCTGGAGAGAAGGGTAATAAGGATGAAAAAATATTTCAAAAATACACTGTGGAAAATGTTATCTGTCTTCCTTGACTCAATGCTTTACTTTTTCATGTTATATCCTTTTTATCAGATTTCTTGTTTGAGGCTCCCCCACATTCCCTGTCCCAGAAATGTGATTGAACATAATACCACTGATAAAATGGAAATAAATATCTTCTATTAGTGACTGATAGCAATTTGAACAAAATTAAGTTGTACTGTGATATTACATACATATATACAGTATATATAAAAATGTATGTGTGTGTGTATATGTACACACACACACACACACACACAATATATATATATATATATATATATAGAGAGAGAGAGAGAGAGAGAAAGAGAGAGAGAGAGAGAGAGAGTGAGAGAGAGAGAGAGAGAGAGAACAAATAACCTAGTTTGAATAATCACAGCCTGTGTCCTTTTTAAATTATTTTTTCTCACCCATTTAAAAGGAGGCCTTTGATGTGATATTATTAATTCCCTCTGTGCTGGGAAAAATGGGAGGGGGGAACCTAGGAGAAACGGAAATTAAATGAGTAATGCAGTGTCAGTCAATCTTTTAAATCAGCTCCTTATTAACAGCTAATCATTTTGTCATTTTGTTGCTCAAAGAAATGAATTTGATAGGAGGAGAAGGGAATGTTTTATGTTTATTTTCATTAAGTAGAAACAGTTGTGGAAATATTATATTATTATCAAGACACAGTGCATTTTAAGTGGCCGTTCAGCATATTGCTATTTTTCTTCCCTGATGGTATCTGATAGCTGTAATTCTGAATAATCCCTAGACATTATATATTTATATAAATTGAAAGAGAGATGAATTTCATATCTACCACAGAATTTTAGAACCAGAGAAAGATTAAGGTTTTGTTAGCTTATTTCTTTACAACCTGTTTATTCAGAAGCAATCCCTTTGGCCATGTAACAGAGCAATATAACCTCACAATAGAATAAAACGATGTACATGACCAAGTAGGCTCTGATTCCTTTACTCCCATGGATACAAAAAAAGATCCCTTACTAGTGTTTAGTAGATCAAGGAAGCCAAGGAGAGAAATAAGCAGGGCTGAAAATCACAACACAAAGAGCATGAGCAATGGATCTGAATTTGGCTGATACAGCCCATGGCTAAGTGCCAGGACAATGGCTAATGGGTAAATAGAAGAAGAAACATAAATCATAACCAGATTATGATGGCAAAAAGCTACATTTGGCAGAGGGACAAAATGTGTGAAGGCAGATTTTGCATAGTTTGTATTACCAGAGAGGTTGAAATTTGAAAGAAAAAAATAAAAATGCTCTCAGACCTCAGTAAGGTGGGAGAGAGAACTAGAATGACAGAAAATAAATGCATTTCTACACTGTCAAACCTGTAAATGTTTGTAGCACATACAACCAGACGTTTTCATGGAAATTAATTGCTCGGTGGGTATTTCCACTTTTGAACCTTCAATTCTGCTTCTCTCTAGGGTTATGCATGTATGGTACTCATATTAGACACATAATGCATCTCTGTTTAAGGGGCCTAGAATAGTATGGATAATAGTCCTGTGAAGAGAGGGATTGGTTTCACACATAATGCAAACTGATGTGCTTTGAATACAATGTGCAAACGTCCCAATCAATTATTTAGGGGCATTATACTAGCCTGATTTTCATCATTATCATTAGTGGTTTTTAGAGTTGAAACCTTTATATTTCTACTATATAGAGGGCAGATAGTTTATGACTAATTAGAAATTTATACACATTTCTTTTAAAAAAATGAATGTTTTTTTTGAGGGCCTCTAATAGATTTTAAGATTGTTTGTATCTCTATTGTGATTTTATTGGATTACAGTATGGTATTTTTTAAAATAAATTTTACTCGTGAGTAAAAAAGCACAGTATTTCTGGGAAATTAAATAAAAAGTGAATAAAAGCATAATGACATTAAAATAAAATTTAATGTTTTAAAGCAAGATAACTAAGAAAAGTTTTCAATTAACGTGGAATTAAAATACAGGGGGTATACTGGGTAGATAGAAATCAACAATTATATAAAATGTAATGTTTCTGAAATTAATGTATATCATGAAAAGCAGTATTCAATTTCTTTCTATTGAGTTTTTTTTTATTCGATTATTCTCTCAAATACTAGCCTATTCCTTAGGATATATACTTTGATACATTTTGTACCGAAGTCCATGCATGTAAGCAGCAGCTATGAGGATCATGAATTAAACAGTTGCAGGTTTAAGACAATCTAAATCATGATTTATTTTTAAAAAAATAGATGTAAGAGTTCCTGGAAGTCCTACCTGCAGTCAGTGTGAGTGTATTTATGTTAGCATGTTAGCAGTTATATCTGAATGTTTCACTTGTTTCTATGTGTCTATACAGGTAGTCCTTGACTTACCATTCATAGAGTGCCAATTTGAAGTTACAACAGCACTGAAAAAAAGCGACTTATAATCATTTTTCACACTTATGACATACCTTTGTAGTATCCCCGCACTCACATGATCAAAATTTGGCCACTTGGCAATTGGCACATATTGATGATGGTTGCTGTGTCCTGGGGTCATGTGAACACCATTTGCAACCTTCGGACAAACCAAGTCAATGAGGAACCTAGATTCACTTAGCAACCATGTAACTAACTTAACTGCTGTGATTCACTTAACATGTGTGGCAAGAAAGGTTGTAAAATTGGGCAGAACTCACATAACAACCTGTCTTACTTAGCAACATAAAATTTTGGGTTCAGTTGTGGTCATAAATCAAGGACCACTTATATCTCTTTCTGGATCCCAGCATATCTGATTCTCAAGGAAATTGACAGGCACCAGAACTGGACTTTGAACACCTATTCTGACATATTCAGTCAGAACAGGTGTGTTTCTGGTCTATTCTACATAGAGACATTATATACATCCATACTTACATACAGTACATGAACACTTGTATGTATAATAAGCATTATGCTTGTTATTTTTCTTCCCAATCCAACTATGTCTGTACATATTTTACAGCAAAACTGCATTACTTCGTAAACTGCTCCTAGCTATCTCTGCAGATATTTTACTTTATTGAGAAAAAAGCAAAGTAAATCACAATTTTAAAGAATGTGCATAGCTGTACTATAAATATGCATAAATATGTGTATGTGAAAGTAGGGAAGCTGAATATGTACAACCCTCATTCTCATTCACTATTAAACTTTAGTTCATTTCAGTTTCACAGTAGTTTCTCCAGATATCCACATTTCATGTGATTTTTAAGGAAAATGTTTTTGCTTAGTCTAATGCATTTTGTATCTTATTTTTTTTTAATTAATATTTTTGTTCACACATTTTCCCAACACAATATTTTCATGGGGTTTTTAAATGGCAAAATCCCATTGCTAAGTTTATAGAGATTGTGGATTTAGAAAGATTATTTAGTTTTAGCTAATACATTAATTCTAGAGCAGAGGTCCTCAACTCCCACCCATCTACCCAGACCATGGACCAGTACCAATCCATGGCCTGTTAGGAACCGGGCCACACAAGCAATGGGCGAGTGAGCGAAGCTTCATCTGCGCATACACAAGATCTAGGTTGCATATGAAACCATCACATGCACACACACATGGTCCCTGGAAAAAATGTCTTCATGAAACCAGCCCCTGGCTGGAGGCTGCTGTTCTAGAGTACAAAATTAGTGTGACCAAAATTTATATAGTAGTAGCCACTGTCATTAAAAATTGTCATAATAAAAAAAGCTATTTGTCATGTTGTAATCATTAGTCTTGACAACCCGTTTCTTCTTGACTTTTCTAGGAAAGTCTACTATGCCAGCTTGCTTGTGGTCTTAGTTCTACTTACGACCTGCCATATTTCTCCAAGCTCCACCAAGCCTACAAAGATATTATTTTTCTATTTAAAAAAAAATAGCAATCTAAGGATTGAAGTTTCCTGCAAATCCTAGCTGGGAAGCTCAGAGTGTCAAAAAAATTTTTTTTTCTAAACCAGTGGTCTTTCTAAGTTAATCAGTGTCTGAACACAGTAAGGTTGCCTTCCAAATACAGTGAACACAGATCATTTCAGGATACAAATCACAGCTATCTGATTGTTTTTCTGACCTGCTGATATCTTTACTTTCCACATCCATCTCCCTACAATTATTCCTATGCATATGTTGCAGATTGCATATTAATCTAATAAATGCAATCTAGCCTTGTTCGTTCACATTCATTTTACTGGTTCTTACCAAAAAAGAACCTCCTTGTAGATTCCGCTGGAGATGTTAACAATGTTTGTAGGCATTCACCAGATTCATGAAGGAGATTGAATCCTGGACTTAACAAGCTTATTTCCTCTTATCGTTTTTGTGCTTGTTGCAATAGTTTATCTTTAGAATTTTTCCTTGTTTATAAGGAGGATGCATGTGAAGTCTCCTTTCAGACTATGAACTCATTTACATTAATCACTGCCCCTGTTGTGTCTCTGTCATCTGTGTGCCACAGTACTTCATTAACTTCTAACTTCATTACAGACTAGGTTAAAAAGGGAAACGTGCCAACCGCAGCCACATATTTATTCAAATATGTGACCTTCATGCTTTATGATTTATTAGAGTAATATAGTCAGGGGCAATATCATCTAAACATAACATTTATCAAGCAGATCTGCTCAGTAACTAGAGGTGATCATAAAGAAATTGAATCCCCATTGCTCATGTTTGGGAGGAAGGGAACTAGTTCTTATATGTTACTGAGGAAAATTTGGGTGGTGGGTTGATCTATTTATTTTGACAAATGGTTGTTATACCAACCATCAGGTTTCTGATCTGAGTTTTCGGTTTGTTTATTTTATTTTTTTGTTTGCTGTAATTGTTAAATATTTAGATTAGTCTAAAATTAAAGCAAAATCAAGTTAAATTTATAGATAAGATTACTAGTGTTGGGCAAATAGAAAGAATTTAGAACAATGACTAGTTTAGAAATAAATGTTATTTATTTCCCTCTCATCCTACTAAACCTATAGGCTATCCAAAGAAATTGAGGGGCAGTTCAGGAACATCAAGAACATTACTTCACTCACATTCTGCATCAACAGAATCTTGCATAATGTCAGCACAACTTTCAAAAGGAAACATGTCTAGGGAGGATGACTGTAGGCTTTTTATTTTTTTACTACTAGCTTTTAGCCATTATATTAAAAAGAGCCAGTCTGGTATGTGGTTTAGGCATCAGGCTAGAAACTGGGAGACCATGAGTCCTAGTTCTGCCTTAAGCATACAGTTATCTGGGTGACCTTGAGCCAGTCATTTCTTCACAGCTGAAGGAAGGAACCAATGGTAAACCACTTCTAAGAAGCCTTGTTAAGAAACCTGCAGGGACATGCAGAATTAGTTATGATTGAACAGAAGAAAAAAAAATCCTTCAGTAATACTTTGAAGAAGAGATAGTAATGTTAAACAGTTGAAAAAATTATGTTGCGTAGTAGCTATTTGTTATCGTAAATGTCGCACAACTAAAACAAGAATGGGTCATGTTTCAGGCTTAGCATGGTCAACAGGCAGGAAAGATGGAAACTGTAACCCAACAATATGATGGAGGCCTGCTGCTTCCTGATTCCTGAAAAGAATCATTAAAAGATAAAGAAAACTATAGTGTATCTACTGTAATTTTCTGAAGTTTCTGCAGCTTGGTTCCTACGCTAAGAAGTTTTCTATATTCAATCTACATTCTGTTCCTCTCCCACCCTGCTTTCATTCTTTACTACTTGAATGAGTAAAATTTGTTACTAGAGTCATTTTTTTATTTTTATTTTTGCAAACGTCATTTAAATCCACATTTTAGGAACTGGGATGAATAGGAACTCTTCCAATTAATATTCTGCATGTCAGACTAGTGACAGCTTCAGGGAGGTGATACAAACTGTGGAACAGTATTGATAAAGTTTCAGGCAGTTCTCCAAGATATGAAACAACTGAAACAGTCACTTTGTAGTGAGAATTCAGGGATGCATGTAAAAGTGTACATAATTGCAGCCATAATTGTATTTTTTAAGGAGAATATGGAATGACTGCCATCCCACATTTTACTTCCCAGCAGTCTCTTATTTGGCTCCTTCTTCCTTTTCTCTTTATGTGTACAACATTTGTTCCTACTTTTTCTATCCTTCACTGACATCCTTTGAGGGTTATTTTAGGTAAGCAGTGAAGAGCTGAGGATAAGGATTAGTGTCATGACTGCTAAAGTCCTAAAGACATTTGACTTGGATCCAGAACAGTGTTTAAAGAATTCTACTGAGCCTGGGTTATGGGCACAAAGAGGTAATTTGTAAAGTTATTCTGCATTCCACTAAAAAAGCCAAGGTGAAAGTAATGAAATCTGCTTTCCAGCCTACTTCTTTTAATAGGAAGCTGGACAGAATCTAGATTCAACTGACTGTCCCTCCCCCTTAAACAAAGGGAAAGAAAGATAACTCCTAGATGAAAGACAGACTAGGAAGGATTCTTTCCTCAACATAAGTTTACAGTTCCCCTTTTATCCACAAACTATTGCAACACAAGTAAATAAATCAAATATTTTGTTTTCAGGATTTGTGCTCATTTTTATGAATGGGGCACAATTGGTAGACTAGTTATTTGTGGTACCGTTGATGTAAAGAGGGTGGTAATCTATAATAGGGAGACTTTTCTAGCCATAGAAACTTTCTTCCATATTGTTCAGAACTCTGATGTGTAGATTCTCCATAGTTAGAAATACTGCAAACGATAATCAATTACACGAAGTAAGGGCATATTATTTATTCTTTCATCTGAAAATGAATAGACATCAGTTTGCACAATGCCCAAAGACAATTACACTTAGGCTTGCAACAGTCATATTCAGTTTTGAACAACTTTTAAAAGTTTTTAAAAACAAATCTCAGGGTTGTGCAAATCAAGCTTGATCCAATTTGTTAAAGACAACCGCATGGGTTTAAGATTTCTGAACTGAATCAATTCAAGTTGACTGGATTTGGGGAAAAGAGAGGATATGACCATGGTACAAAAGCCCATCAAATTGTCAAATCTATTTTGAGGCATTCCATTTGATTCAATGCTCCAAAGTGATTCAATAATTCAATTCAGAATGTTGATCTGAAGATTTGATTATATCTCCATAGAATCTCCAACTGAATATGGGCACAGATGTAATAACTTAGATGCAGTTAATGCTTCCTCCAGCTTCATCCCAAAACACTTTATCTTAATTTGCTTTGGATTTCTTCATTAGTAATTGCATGAACATTTCCCCCCAAAGCTGCTGCTGGAGGTCTCTGATTAAAAATCTATAATAAGTCTCAGCCTGGTCTTTTTTCCCCTGTATTTATACATCCATTTGATATATGTAAACATCAGATTCAACACTATCAATAGAGGGCGATTAAGCCCTTAATACTTTATTAGGCAGAATGAGCCACTTCTAGTACTTTCTGAAAAGTGCCAAGACAAATCTTCTCACTTCCAGACATTAAGCAAAGTGATATGCTAGTCTGTGAGAGGCTAGAAACTCAGAAAACAAGAACCAACTGGAATTCTGCAAAGAACTGTATTGGCCATAGGATAATGGAATGCAAGATCGAAAGGCTATCAAAATAATCTCCCTGCCCAGCTTACACCAAGTATAATTAAGGAGGTGTTATTCTGAGTCCCTTTCTCATGCTCCCCAATCCTTCCCAGGACTCAAGAATCTCTATGGTAATGGGCCTGTTTCAGTGGTGAAATCTAATTTTTTTCACCGCTGGTTCTATGGCTGTGGCTTGGTGGGGGTCATGTGACTGAGTGGGCGTGGCCAACTCAACATCACTCATGGCAAGGTGAGACGGTGGCACCTTGCTGTGAGTGATGATGAGTTGGCCACACCCACCCAGTCACATAACCGATGCTGTAGAGACGGTGATACTGACTGCCTGCCGAATGCAGGCAAAAGGTTAGTTGGAAAAAAAGAAGGCAAAGAGGTGGCGGTTGGAGGCTTCTGGCGCCGCTTTTTGCCGGCACGAAGGGCCTGCAGCCATCATCCCTTTGCCGGCTGGAGCGGAGCCGGGAGTGGTGGCTGTAGGCTTCTAGCACCAGCAAAGAGGTAGCACGAAGGGCCTGCAGCCATCATCTCTTTGCCGGCCGGAGCGGAGCTGGGAGTGGCGGCTGGAGGCTTCTCACGCCGGCAAAGAGGTGGCGGCTGGAGGCTTCTGGCACCGCTTTTTGCCAGCATGAGCAGCCTGCAGCCATCATCTCTTTGCCGTCCGGAGTGGAGCTGGGAGTGGTGGCTGTAGGCTTCTAGCGCCAGCAAAGAGGTAGCACGAAGGGCCTGCAGCCATCATCTCTTTGCTGGCCGGAGCAGAACCGGGAGTTGCGGCTGGAGGCTTCTCACGCCGGCAAAGAGGTGGCAGCTGGAGGCTTCTGGCATCGCTTTTTGCTGGAGCAAAGGGCTTGCATCCGCCATCTCTTTGCCGGTGAGAACCAAGCTGGGAGCGATTGCAGCCTGTCCCTTTATGATTCCCCCCGCAGCGGCAGCCGGAGATAAGCTGGCCTCTGTTTAGGTGCCACAGAGCTCACCATTGGGCTCAGTGGGGTGGACCGCTGCGCTGCAAAGGAGAAGTCAGCGCGAGGAAACTACAAGAAGCAGGGGAAAAGGAAAAGTCCCCTTCCCTCACGCCGGCCACTCCATTGCCCGTTTTGCCATTGCAGCCCCACGCCACAGAGCTTTCACTCCCCCATATGCCCTCACTTTCCCCCAATTTTCCAAGCATTTCTTTGCGTACCTTATTTCCAGCTCCATTGCGTTTCTCCTTCTTGAAATTCAATCAATCAATTTCAACTTCGCGAGATCATTTCCTTTCGCGAGAAGTTGGAATTGATTGAACTTTTTTTTAGGGAAACTTTCATTTCCCTAAATGAAAGTTTCATTTAGCGAGAAGGAGAATGGCGAGAAGGAGATGGCGAGAAGGAGATGGCGAGAAGGAGAAAGAAACGCAATGAACCTGGAAATAAGGTAGGCAAAGAAATGCTTGGGGAATTTGGGGAAAGTGAGGGCATCTGGGCGGTGGTGGGTGGGGAA
>JANHFL010009201.1:370624-388660 GCA_032468155.1 Oxyrhabdium leporinum | reverse complement strand
TTTTTATAAAATATTAAATGTTTAAAACCCCATTTAAAACTGATTAACAAAACTTTAAAAACCCATCAGTCAGGAAATTGTGCTTCTCTTGTCTTTTGGATTTTTAAAAAAATATGTAAGTCACCCAGCATTGTTTTTTTAAGCCCACCAATATCTAAATATGCTAAACAAATAAATATTTTATGTCTGAAGAAAATACACTGCCAGACAATTGGTGAGTCTAGATTAGGAGTTTCCACTTCAAGTCCTTTATACAACAATTATTGCTAGAACAGAATTGCTTCTTTTTATTCATTCATTCAGGCATGCATGCATGCATTTCATTTTAGCACAACCTGACAATTGATCAACTCTGTTTTTTCTTACAGCACTGTTCTGGGATAGGGCACTTGTAACTTAAAGTTATAGGATATTTGTGACCGTGTAGACTTTCATCTCAGAATCTCTTTCATTTCAGATATGAAGCCTACAAAATACTTGCTGGGAGTTCCATACACAACAAGTTGACTGGCCTTTAATTAATGTAAGATTAATATGAAGAAACTTAATATTTCGCTTTGTTCTGAAAGATTCATATTCTGTTACTGCAAAAATAGAATCCCAAACCAGTTGAAATAAGAGGGGAAATTTTTAAAAAGAACATAAAATAACCAGACAACCATATATATTAATCGGAATTTGGGCTTTGTTTATTTATTTAGTTATTCAATTTCTATAGCTGCCCATCTCTACCAAGTGGCTTAATTATATTGCCAAACAAAATGTTTGTTTATTTTTTTATTGATTCATTTTGCCACCTATCTTACTATCCAAAGTAATATTGTCAAATAGTCTGCAGTGGGAAGAAAGACTGGAAGAAATTGGTAGAAAGACTTAGGGTTTTTTTTTTTCAAAAATGTTGTCTCTGTCAGCCTGTGATGTTTTTCCCTATGTGTCACAATCTCATATGAAATTGTCACAGGGAATAAGTTCAAGAGACAGATATACTTTATCCTACCAAGAAGATTTTATTTATTCTGGTTTCAGAATCATCTAAAGAAACTCTGTGCGAGAAATACCCATTTCCAAGCATGCCATAGATTTCATCTGGTCCTCTTGGATATACAGGTCGTTCTCAGATTAAGAACTAGTTTCTTTCCTAAATCTGTCTTTAACTTAGATTAGTATGTGAGTCAGAATTCATGCTTACGGGCTGCTTATTAAAAATGACAAATAGCACAGTCCTTTCTCCAAAAGACAAACTGCTGAAGCCACATAGTGTTTTCATGAACCACTGAAAACAGGCTGTATATTAAAATGGCTTCATTGGTTCATAAAAACGCTGCATGGCTTCAGCAGTTCGTCAACTCAAGGAAGGACAGTGTTGCCCACCAATGTTAGTAATAGGCAGCCTGTTTAGTTGGACATTCTTAACCGAGGGACTTTCTGTGTATCAGAATTCTGAAAAAAAGCATTATTTTGTGGATCATAGTTAGCCAGCAGTATTGATTTAGCAACATTTAATGAAAATTGAGAAGCAATTATTGTGACTCACATTCTCAATATCTTTTAGGACAAGTTGGATGCTATCTTCAGAAGCATTTTAAATGGCTCATCAAAATCTGTAAAAAATGAAACAATGGCTCACTTCCGTTATTTTGATATTTTCTCTGATATCAGATCCCCATCCCAATTTACAATGCTTTCTTCAAACTATTCATTTTTCATGTCACTGGAGATAATACTAATTTAGTTTATCAAAAACATCAGTAGACAGACGACTCTGTGGATTTTTATTATTGTCAAGAAATTAGTAAAAATTGACACAACAACATAATATTCAACATCTTTAATAGTTAGACAATGCTTTAAATTTATGAAATAAGAACTAAATGTTAGTCTTTTACATTGCTGAATTTGGTCCTTTAAAAATTTTGTAAGCAGATTAGATTTCCAAAGCAGAATGCTTGTAAAGAAGCATAAATATGAGAGTTTTTAAATCTATTCCTTGGCATATTTCGCCTCTATATCAGAAATATATGTACACAAAGATCACCATAATGTTAAATGCATTGTACTTTGTTCATATGCGTGCTGAGATAAATGGGATAAAATTTAAAAACCTGTAACTGACACTAGTCAGTTAAGAAGGAAGAAGCAGAAAAAAAACTAAGTGCAGGCCCTGAAGACCTTTGGTTAATATTACTTCATTGCAATTACCAATTTTCTAACTGGCTTCCATGCTGTCCTGGTAGATGGACATTGTTTATCTGGTTCTTTATTTAATGATTAAAGTGTATGCCAAGACTGGTTTCTTTGCCTGCATATTTGCTGAATTGTTTATTATTTATCAGATTAGTTTGCCATACCCTTAGATAAAGTTCACTAGACAGCTTACAATAAGCAAGTATAAAAGCAATTTAAATAAAAGGATATGGCATAATAACTTGCCTAATACCTATATTACAATTCAGAAGAGTCTGTATAAGTCTGTATATCTTATTGCTACACTTTTTCTAAATCTTACCTTTTATTGATCCTACTTGTTTACTGATTATTGTTGATATTGTATTATTGGTATATTGCATTTTGTGAACTAGCGTACACTTGGTTTAAAAAAAAAAACAGAATAATGGTATACAAACAGATTAGCTAGGACTGATGCATTCTTAAAAGCTATAGCTGTAATATGATTTATAAGCAAAGCAAGGACTAAACTTAATTGTGGATAACGAAAACAAATTGTGTATTCTTTTTTCAGCAATACTGAAACACAAAGTGATATTTAGTTATGCATATTCACATTGAATAATATAGACTAAGAATGTAGTGCTTCCATCCAATATTACTAACTGTATCTTTTTGTTTGAAAATGGAAGACATTATTATTATTTTCCTGATTGAGAATAAAATGAAATACTAATAACTTCTCTCTCTGAGTATGAATGTGTGCGTAAATTGAAATAACTGTAGCAAAGGAGGAAAAAAGAACTAGCAAAATTACCTATCTAAAAACTATTCAGTTATAAAAGCAAACAATTTTCAGATTGCCTTTGGATAGCCTGTTAGATTTTCCTTTTCTATGCAGCAAAAATTTCCAGATAGGCCTAAATGACAATAAACTCAAAATCATTTCCCTGACCCCCAAATCTGATTTTCAATCTGTATCTGCCATTTAAATAAGAAAATAGAAGGTTGGTGTAACATAAGATAAACTGTGCTTTTCTGCAGATTCCTGAAATAGAAAGAAGCTAAGTCTTATTTTAGCCAAAGGCATAAGAAATAGATAAAAGAAAGATAAAAGCTTTCAGAAGGTGGACAGTAATGAATATAAGACAGAATAAATACAAAGAAAGGGGAATGCCAAACTAAGGAGTAACTTTTTAAGAAAAGACAAAAAGCGTGGCAAAAAAATATTCCTTACTCTACTTTTCTTCAAAAAAAGCAAAATCATATCATGCTCTTTCATTTTTACAGTAATAAAGCATTTAAAAAGAATTGCTCTATGCTCTCTGACTCTTACAGGGAATGTTTTACCTTTGACGTAAAGTCCTACAGTAGTGAGTTGTTGTGCTTAATAAGATGCAGGGTCATTTCCTCTAGGCTATTTACTGGACCTCTCCAGCTTCAAAATGTGATTGTTCCCTCAGAAATGCCTGAAGCTGATTATTAACCATGATTCATAAATTCTTCAGAAGACGATCAAGTTAAGTTTATAAATTCTGGCTGTGATAGAATAGTCTCCTCCTGAATTTGTAAATTCTGAGAATAGCTGGAAGCTTTCAGAATAAAACACCTAGTTTGGTTTTCCTAATATTGTTTATTATTTTGGAGGATTAGTAATAGGCAAGTCAAGAAAGCAAGTATTCAGTAGAAATAGGTAGCATTTAATATATGCAGGTAAAAGGTTTAGAGAATGACACATATGAAAATTCTAATTTATCTTATTGGGCTCAGAGATTTGAAGCAAGCTTTTTGAAGAACAGAAACAAAATAATAAAGAAACAGATACGGATGATGGGTGAGAGAATCATGTTCTTTGCTGTACTGTCTCCTGATTCACTTTATGATAAAGACACACTTAGATGGCTAATTCAACAAACTCTCCTCCAGTGAGATGCACAAAGTATTCCAGGCAAATTTGCTTGGTCCTGACAGCCAAACTCTAATTTATCTCAGTAAAATGGCCCGTGTGAGTGGTCCAATCCTTGTAGCTTTAATATGGAACAAATTAAGCAACATAATTGGTAGATTTCTTGACAGTGGAAAAATATTCTTCAATAACTCTTAACATAGGATACAGATAGAGGTGAGGGAAACAGCTGGATTTTGGCAGATATCTGGATTCATATTTGTCAAACTCTGACCCTAATTATCTGTTTCTTATTTTGTTTACTGCTGTTCAAAAAGAGAGATTTGCTTCAAAACTCTGAGCAAAATAATAGAAATCAGAAAGTGCTTGTTATTATTCCCCACAGTATTCAGGTTTATTTATTTTTGTCTGTTCACCAAGTAAACAACTTTCATTTTCTCAGAGTTGATGTATAGAGCATGATTCTACAGAGGTAGGCCTCCTCAGATTTACTGAGCTCTGTAAAGAAACTACTGTTTTTTCTTTAGGTGGTGTAGCTTTAGAGACTAAGTTTAGAAGAGAATGTTGTAATATCCCATTATTAAGTTGATCTTTTCCAATTAAAGTGTTTATTTCAAGTGATGGTTTAACTCATTTTTTATGTCCTCAATTGGAAAGGTATGTCTGATGGACCATATAATGTGTTATGCACATTAAACCTATTTACTGTACCTGAGATCACCTAAAGAATACATTCATTTTATTTTGTTGTTTTGTACTACTGAACTTTAAGAAAAAGAGTAACTAAGAAGAGATAATAATAATAAACAAGCAGGGGTGCCTTGATGAAACTTTTAGTTCCCTCCTTTTTCTTGATCAAGTAATACTTAGTTTCAGATATGCTTAATTTAATAAAATGAACTTTAAGTTAACTTCATGCATTGCACAAACATGTCGCTTGAATAAAGTAACATACATTCAAATATTAAAATACAGTACATATTAAGTTTTGATGGATGTTCTTACCTCTCCTGAAAACTCATAGAAAAACAATTTCTGAATTTAAAGATGCATACAAAAACGAAAGTCAGCCTGCTGCAAACATTTGTTTTTAAATTCTAGAAATATTTTAATGCCAGCTGAAATTGTAAACCTAGGAACATTATTATTAGTGGAAGAAATAGAAAATAAACTAAACTGATAGCCACTGTTTGTATTAACTCTTTTGTTTTTCTCTCCCTTTCTCTTGGTAAAAGTGTTTCTAGATATACACTAATTTTTGCTTTCCTCTATCTTCATGGTGTTACTCAAAGATGGATACTTTCCCCAATACATGATAGGACCAGATGTAACTTCCATTATATTCCCAAAGTATCATTGTGGCTTTAAAGCATGATCACCAGCCACTATCAATATTTGGAATTCTGGTTTGTGTTATTTGTGCTAATATGTTCAATATACTCAGCCAGGAGGAATTAAAACTCAGAATCCCAGTGTATTAGAAAAAGGATGTGGGAGATTTGTGAGTATGCTAGGTATTCCATTATGTTGGAACGTATCACTAAAAGCTGGGCCTCTTACATCATTTTAGAAATATTTTTTTTGGTATAAAGTTGGTGAATTCTGTAAAAAGGGCTTTCTACGATTAGGTAGTTAAATTATATTCTGCTTTTATGGATGGCACAGTTTAGATTCTTATAACTTCTGGGCTACACAACAAATTGAAGAGAATCAAAGTTTACCTTTCTTTGATATATTTTTATAGCTACAGAGAAATTATACAGATTGATAATAGCTAATGAACTAAAGAGACTGTTTTCCACAAGTTACTGTGTCATGTCAAAAACAGCTAGGAAAATTATATCAGTGCATTGAAATTAAAAAAATAAAAGACCAATTGTTAGCCTATAAAATTTCTAAAGGATTAAAAACATGATCAGACAATGCCGGATAAATTTATTGACCATAACAATTTCTTAATGTCAAACCTTAGCTAGTTAAAATTTGACATAACTTTAGTTCCCATTTTCTACATAATTTTGATAGATTTGAACACAATGCCACTTAGCATCTGTATACTTGATAGGTTGAGAATTAAGTGCTTTAATTGAACCATATCTATTAAAACATTTTGTTTGAAGTGAATGAAATGAATGTCAAAGAGTAATTGATGTCACAGTTGTTTAGTTGAATATGGATTTTTTTGAAATAAGTTCATACACTAAGTTTAAATATATCTGCAATTTGCCTAGGTGTGTAGACATTTTTATCTGGAATATAGTGGGGTGGAGACTGAAAAAGAAATTTTAAGAAACAGCTATTATCCTTGGCTTACTTCACAATTTGTGGGCTGTCAGACTCCTGAATGGAAAATAACTTTATGTCAATATAGTATGATTGACTTGCAGGCTGGCGTGTTATGCAATAAATTCACATGATACAATAAGATTGTGTGTTTGTTAGTAGGATTCACTGGGTTGGGGATTTTTTGTCTTCACTCTGAGTTGTATTGTGTTGGGGGGATGCACGAAGGAAGGCTTAGCCAATGTCATTGTACACATGTTGTACTCTGACAATAAAGGTTGATTTGATTTAAATATCTACATTTTAACTAGCTATTACACTAATATCTGTCATCATGATATTAATATATCATTCATTATATTTTCAGACAAGTAAAAGTTGTTAGACTAGTGACTCAATGCAGAACCAACTATAATGCACAATATGAGCAATATAGAAAGTTCTTCTAAATATTAAAAATTATTCAGAATGCTAGTGAAATGATGAAGTGGTTGGTTAAGCTATAAAAAAAAATTGAATGAACACCTCCCCCCCCCAAAGGTTGAAATCTGGTTAATCAATCACTTCTTGATATGCTTCCTATTCTTGAAATGGAATTGCTTAGTAAGTAGGAGAGACTTGTGGACTACTCCTGTATCTAGGATGTAAGTCTAGGAGCAGACAATTTTTATGAGAGTTGATCTTCACAACAATAGATATAGCCAGCATTAGTCTTCTGAAAACAATAAGATCCATCAGATATTTTATCACCTGATTCCTAAGTGAAAATGGAATTTAGTATTGAAGGCTTTTCAATGATGTGAGATAAAAAATAAACAATTTTAGAAAAGCTTGAAAAAACTTCCCGTATTTCACTTTATATAGATTCTGACTTTTTAATAGTCTTGACTAATATTTCTTTTGTATTACAAAAGATTGTATTAGCAGCTCATCGTTTTAGCAGTGTAATAAGAAAAAAATGGATGTGGCACAGAGGGAGAGCAGAATGGATAATTTCATCTTGAAGTCTCTAGATGAGGCAATCACATAGCAAGCAGTCAAGATATCATCGAACTCAGGAAGAAAAAAAGTAAGCACTGCTTTCATAATATCTGCCTTGCTTTCAATGATATCCTAATCATGATTCCAAAAGCAACAATTTATCCTTGGCTTACTTCACAATATTCCAGAAAGGCCTAGGGATAACAAATGATCATGAACCCATATATGTTTTTAGCAAAGCAACCAAATCAGCAGAGGTCTTAATGCTCCATGCAAATGCACAACAGGAAATATTTTCACCCACAGCCAGTGAGCAAAATTGCATGCTCCTTTATTAGCCTCCACATAATAAGATCCTCTTTCTGCATAAAGAGTCCTAAGATGCTGTCTCACTCACATTAAATCCTTCCATAGATCCAAATGCAGTCATTTTATTCATAGACCCAATGCAGACAATATGAAAAAAAAATATTGAGATGATTCTCATAATTTCAGCATGTCCTTCCTTGTTACGATGATCCTTACATAAAAGGAACACAGAGCACCAGATTTCTTTCCAAAACTGGATTTCAGCACAAGTTATGCCTTCTGGTTTGCATTTAGTGACAACAGATTCATTTTCAGGAATTGAAGTTCATCGTGTTCAATATTTTTAAGAAATAGAAATAACATATAAAATCTGGATTTCAACACAAGTTATGTCTTCTGGTTTGCATTTAGTGACAACAGATTCATTTTCAGGAATTGAAGTTCATCATGTTCAATATTTTTAAGAAATAGAAATAACATATAAAATCTGGATTTCAACACAAGTTATGCCTTCTGGTTTGCATTTAGTGACAACAGATTCATTTTCAAGCATTCAATATTTTTAAGATATAGAAAACAAATAACATATAAAATCAAGCAACTGAGAAAATAAGAGGATATCTTCCTTTTATTGTGTATTAATTTTAGTGTTCAGAAATATAAACTCCAGGCTAATAAGTAACAAAAAGGACTATTACAGAAAATATGTTATTTCTCCTCTTCCCAGAGTCAGAAAAATTCTCCATGATACAAAGTGACATCTTATGTGCATAGTGGGACTCTTTATTGACATAAAAGGCAGAAACATTACTTCTCAAAATCTACTTTTATTTCCCCACTTTAAAGTTACACATCCTATATCCCACAAAAAAAACTCTTTCTTGCCAACTAAGTAAATTTGGAGAGTACTGGAAAAAGATTTAGTAAACATAGTTCTCATTTAGATCAGCGTATAAGAAGAATCTATAAAAAGCACATTTATGATAGAATAAAGTATTATGACAATACTGTATTAGAGGCATATACAAAGAAATCAGGGGAAAACTATCATCAAATCCTCACAAACAACAATTGCTCCATCTCTACAGTCATGTGTTCCAACTCTTACTGAAGTTCATGCAAATAACCCATTAAATTTAGAAGGATTTTAGAGAATCCATTGTCTTGCTTTAATGCCAGTCTCCTTGATTGCCCATTGGCTGTTATTTTTTCTGTTTCTTGTTAGCTCTTTTTTGCAGCTCTGTTTTGATGTGAACTGACTTTGGAGGGTCAGGCAGGTTAAATGCCGTTTGATTAAAATCAGAATCCTGCACAACTACTGTTTCATAGTTTGCTTTGGCTGGCCTCTTCATCTGGGAATTTCGGAAGATGCTGTCAGCTTTAAGAAAGCAGCCTTTTCCTTGCCATGGTTTAAAAAGAAACAAAGAGCAGGACAGAATGGAGAGCTGCATTGTCTCTGTTTTGCTGGCAATAGGTCTGCCACTGTTTATCAAGCCAAGGCAAATCCAATTAGCCTGTGGCCTGCCTCCCAACCTTATTAACCTGCTCAGCTGTGAGAGACTCAACAGCCCCTGCCAATATCTCATTTCTCCTGTGGCTGATAAGATCAGCTCAAGATATTCAATGGGGTTTTCCTTTTCACTTCGGCTTCATCCTAGTCACACTAGCATCTTAAACAGAGCGGCTGGGGCTTCTTATTTTCCTCTCATTTACTACATGAAATAGGACAGCAGCTCCAAGGCCCACGTTAGTGTTGTAGGAACAAACACTGATCGAGCCTTCACACCATTTGACAGGATGGGCTGATTTTCCTTATCATGGGCTGCCCACAAAGGGCCAGGCCAGGCCTGGATTATTAGCATTCCTTGGTGAAACGCGTCAGGCCCTATTTCTGTCAGACAGACAGATTGAGCCTTTCACTCAGGCTTGCGAATGAGTGACACATGGCCTGGCTGGGAGGACAACATTGTTATTTGAGTTAAGAAATCAATTTGTATCAAATGTACACTGTAATTTATTTGTTGGCTTTGAAGGGAACCTGGCTGAGATAAATGTGAATGGGCTGCTTTTTTTTCCTTACACCCCTCTGCTGAGCTGATAAAGTTCTTGTGAAGCTCTAGATAGTTCCAGTCAGAGTCAAAGTGACAAACACGTTTAAAGTTGCACAGTGATCTTTAAATCTCAAAAAGAACACCTTGTTGGACATGATAGAACATTTTTCTACCTTTCCCCTCTATCTGTCAGAAAACTGCTGTGACACATTGCTTTGGTATTTTTGCTGACATTTTCTTTATCAAGCCCATCTGTTTGTGGTCAAAAGATGCTTATTCCTATATTCTTCACTCGGCTGCAGCTTCTGTATTGTCCAAAAAAGAAGCAAGAAAATAAGTTGTTCTGACTAGCAATAAGAATGGAGTAATTGCTAAAACAGTGGTGATTTTTAAATATTTCTCTGTTTGTTTCTCTGATACAGTAAATTGTTATTTGGGAAACTGTATCAAGCACGTACACTGAACTTAAAACTGCAGACTTATCCTAGGCCACTGTGCTTTTTTTTTTAGAGCATTCTTTCTAATTTTCTGAAAGCTGAATTCAACCCATTTTCAAGACATTTAAAGGTTTTAAGAGTGAGAATAGATTTATCTTCTGCTTGACCTACAAAAATGAGAGAAGGAAGTCAAATGCTTTATAGAAAACATAGTTTATGGTTGATAAGTTACAATTAGAGTAAATTTAATATATATGTTTTAGCATATATGCTTTTATATATGTTAATTGATACTGACTGTATTTTGGCTTCCCTATCAAAGGAATTCCCTAATTCCTGATCCTATGTCAATTTTATGTGGTGTCAATAATTGTAATTCAAATATCATAAAAAAGTAAAAACTGCAATTTGGGCTTTAGGAACTTATGTGCAGTTATGTCTCTGTAATGAAGAAATGCCAGCAAAACTGAAGCCAAGGGCAAAATATCTTGTTGAAATTTCAGGGCAATAACTCCCTTTTTTCATCTTCTTTTTTCTGCTATTTTCACAAGTGTATCAATGTAACGATGTGTCATGTAAATGACTGAATAACATTTACTGCAAATGCAACTGGTTTTATTACTCTTGTTAAGCATTTATAACATACCAAATGTTCTCCGTTCTGTTTAGAGTATGGAAGTCAGACTAGATCCATTCGTGCAAAATGCAGAAGATACTTCTGCATGATGGAAATGCTGCACTCATGTAAATCACACTAGAACATTGATCAGTCATCAATGCAGTATATGATGAGATCTATGTAGGCCCACATTGTCTGATCAGAACTTTAGTCTCAGCTGTCTATGATTTGAGAAACTGATGGATACATATGATATAAGGGGAGCCATGATGGCACACTGGTTAGAATGCAGTACTACAGGCTAACTCTGCACACAGTCTGGAGTTCAGTTGCTCAAGGTTGCCTCAGACTTCCATTGTTCCAAGGTCAGTAAAATGAGGACCCAGATTGTCGGGGGCAATATGTTGACATTGCAAGCCCCTCACAGAATGTTGTAATATATGCAGGAGTATGTAAGTAATATTGCTATATAAAGTTTTTTACCACAGTTTGTTTTCCACTTCTGAACTTGATACATAGTAATTTTTACCTCTTGACAGAAGGGCTGTGTGAGTCATTTGGAGAATTACTTCATGAAGTAACCAGAACACATTTTGAACACAGTTTCAAGATGCTCTCCTCTTTCAATTCTTTAGTGCAGTTGCATTGAGGGTCTTTCAAATTCCATTCTAGAATATGCAAAGGTGACACATGCAGTACAGTTAAAGTCCTTAAAGTTGTCCAGCCTCCCATAGAATATAGTGCTTCAATACTTTGAGAAGCAGGTTCCAGGATTTGCTTCAAACATTTGCATAGTGTTCCTTTGAGAGGGTTGTATAGCCCAACTTGATTAACTTCTATATGTATAGTATTTTCCCATTTTCAGGCCATTTGGGGGAGGGAAGAAGCCTAGTATTTTCTGTATTTTGTAACACACCAATTTTATTTTATTTTTTCTATCCGGACTCAGCTTCATCTTCATTTCTTTTTTTAAAAAAGATTTTATTCCTGATTTAAGATGGTAGTACTATCAGAAAATTCCTTTATTGTAGTTATTTAATTATTTTCCATTAAAAAAACAACAACTCTACAACATAGTATTATTCTAGGGAATACTTTACTGCCATTCCTCTCCCACTCCAAAAATCCTAAAGAGAAATTTGCTCTGGGGTATCACAAGGAGAATTAGTTCCCATGAGTCTACATTCAATGTCAAACTTCCAACAATTCCAAATATACAGTATTAAAGCTAAAAGTCAAAGAATTCCAGATAGCATGTGAATGTAATTCCAGGATTCTAATGAACTATTGGGAGAAAGGAAGCAACTGAATGTGACTGAGATGTCCATTCATATCCATTCATTTTTTCCTTCATTCCTTATTGTTGGGCAAGTAAAAATTGAACAGAACAGAAAATTACCATCCAGTTAGGTTTCAGCTCATCTTCAAAATAAACACAATATAACCAATGAAAGCATTACCCAAGAATAGTTGATTCATCTTTATATCTTTGCATTTTTGTGAGGAAGTTCCAAAAATTGTTTTCTCATGGTAACTTCTTTCTTCTTTTTGGGGGGACACATTTTCATCTCCAGTGTTAAATGATTAAGGGCACAAGGAAACTCCTTGTATTTTCCAAATGGTCACACACATTCTTCTTTAGACAAGAAAATGCACAATTATCCATTTTGCATGTTTCCCTGAGTCTGAAAAACAACAATTTTTATTATTCTGTATTTTAGCATTTGATGTTTCCTGATACAGAAAATCTCTATGAGAGTGAAAGGATCCCACTATAAAGAGGCAATGGGTGTTAGTGAAGGAATAGAAAGTGGACTATTTATCATACAAATGGGCATTAAGTAGGTCTGGAAAATGAAAAAGGGAATTTACTCAACTCAGTTTTAATCGTAATGAAGTTAACAGATACAAAGCAAAGTGTTCGGATATAATCACAAACAAGCTTGTCTTCTACTTTCCCAAAGATGCATACTGAAGGAAAATCCATAATTTCAGCCACAGGCGTATGCTTGTAGTATTAAGTAGTACAGAATGTACTATTCTCAGCATTGGATTAAACTCAGTTGAAACTACTGGATAACAGCAGGTCACCCAATCTTCTTCTGATTAACTGTGTGTTACATTGTGTGACTGTAAAGTAGTATTTCCAATTTGTTAGGAAAGCAGTAAAGGTTTGGCTGCAGTAAAAGAAATACAGATTGATGCCTGAATCAAAACACCATTAGAGGATATGAATAAATGATAATAAATTAGAAGCTACATGATTGAATTGGGGGGAGGTAGAAGTGGAGAGATTGTTAGATTTGAGAGTTCGGGTATGGCTCCTCTTATGTGACTGAATATTAGAGCTGTAAAAAGGTTCAGAAGGATATTTAAGTTCAAAGGATATTCAGTTGAAACCGCTTTAAATTAGAACCTTTGAATTGCTTCTAAAGTTTTGAACATCATTTGGAGACTCGGCGGACCTTCTTATGCTATTTTCAACACATGCTGCCCCCAAAATGTGGAAACTACTGGCATTTTTATACCTCCCTATTACAACTGTTGGTTGAATCTTTGTCATCACTATGTATGTGTATCATGATAACTGATGCAAATACATAAGTTGCAGCATTTGTGTACAGGTAATTTTCAACCTATGACAGTAATGTAGCTTGCCTCTTAACAACATGACGGTTGTTAAACAAGACAACCATACGATCATTTAATGACCCCCATTTCTGCTCTCCCTGATGCAATCATTAAACAACTGCATGAGTTGGGGGGCCCTCAGGGGTGGGAGTAGTCTTGGGAGGATTAATACAGGCCTGCCTCAGACCTCTCCCACCACTTGAGGTATCTTGTTTTCCACTTCCTGTCCCTCAGAATCTCCACAATTCATTGTAGCCACTCTGAAAATGATGCTTTCTTCCAGGACAGAGCCACATGGCCTAGGGATGCCAAGGGATAGGGTGGCCTAATTTCTCCTCCAGGAAGCTTCAGAGATCTTCCAAAGGTAAGTGTATGATTAGTGATGGGAGGTGAGGAAGAGGGGTGTGGGGCTTGGTGAAGTGGGAAACAGAGACCCAGTGGAGGGGAGAAAAGCAGGCCCACGTCCTGCAGGTACCTGGTGAAGCAGGATGGGGGAGAGATCATAGGTGGGTGGGCCACAGCAGAATCCCTATGGTTGGTCCTAAGGGAAAATTACTGCAGGAGCACTGCAGCAGCTGCAACTTTAAAACCAGGCTGTCAGTAGCTTTTGGGAAGTCCAATTTTGAACAGTTGCTAAGTGACTGGTCATAAATCAAGAATTACCTGTCACAACATCATTTGCCCTGCTTAGTCCTCCTGGGGCTGTAATATATCTGCCATATTCATTGGTAAGATAGGCTAAGTTTAAAAAAAATAGTGTAAGAGTGACAGTATAAATAAACATTAAGTTTTACTATATTAAAAATCTGAGAAACAAGATAATATCATTACTGAAAGCATCTTCATTATAACAGATTGAAATTAGAATTAATGAAAGTTGAGAAGTTTGCTATCAACCTTTGCAAATCAAGATATTAACATTAATATGTTTTTTTTAAAAATCTGAGTGCCTGTTTCATAATGTTTATATTCTTTGTGTAAACAAATAGACAAGATGTGAGCTTTCTTATTGTAGAGTGGACCCAAGTCATTTGTGTCTGCTTTAGTTTCTATGAAAGTAAAGTTTCCATTAACAGTCTTTTTTTAAAAAAATATTGAATGGGCTGTCAGTAGATCAACCTAGGAGACTTTTTAAAGCAGAGCTCAGTGCTGAGAAAGGAAGAAGCCTGGCATTTTGAGGTTATTCTGCTAGGAGAAAGCCTAGCCAATTTTGTGTAGTGTTAAGGTGTTGGCCTAGAAACTGTGAATTCCACCTTAGGCAGGGAAAACAATCTGGTGACTTTGGGCCAGTCACTCTCTCTCATCCCAACTCACCCCTCAGAATTGTTGCTGTGAGGAAGACAGGAGGAAGGAGAAGTATTACTATGTTTGCCACTTTGATTGTATATTTAAAAAGTGGAATAAAAATCTGAGCAAAAAAGAAGTCAGAGGTAAAAGCAGGGGTCCTTGGCGCTGTCTGAGCTTGCTTGTCATCTTACAGATGTCTCATTACCCAAACTGGGTAACATCATCACCACTAATGATGTTACCTAGTTTGAGTAATGGAGCATCTGCAAGGAAACAAGCTCAGAGAGCACCAAGGACCCCTCATTTCAACCCTGAGCTACAAATATTCTCCTTTAGAAGTAAAAGCATTACTGCAAATATCAGAGGCTAGCGCCAAAAAGAAACCTAACAAGAAGTTTTTCAAACTACTTCTTAATCCTGAAAATTAAAAACAGGAGTAAAACCTTCAATGGAACAAATCTTTATGAAGTCTTGATTATAGGGTCCAGATGGGGTGAAAGTTAGGGAAATTTGCTATAAGAGAAATGATTTTGCAAATTTATTTAGCTAATGAAGATTCACTAATTGAGAATTAAATAAGCATATTTAACCCAAATATACTGTAGCACTTTTATTCCCTAACATAATTGCTTTATTAAATAAATTTTGATTCATCTTGTAAAATAGTGATGATATCTATTCCATGCTACACCATAGAAGTCAAGATACAAAAAGATATATATATATATATATTTGGGTGCCATTAACTTTTTAAAAAGTTGAGAGGTCATTTATTTTTCTTTCTTGCTTTTCATTTAGGAGCTTAAGGCAAGATACATAGCAATCCCTCCTCTTACTTTTTGCCACAATAATAACCTCGTGAGATAGGTCAAACTGTGAGATTGAGTGGTAAAATACAAAATTAGAATCTGCATCTCTTGTTTTTAGTTCAACACACTGACCACTACACCTGCCGAGGGAAGGACCCTGCTGGAAATATGTAAGAATCATTACCAAGGCAAAGAGGAATGAGCCATTTTGTTTTTCAGTCCAGGGCAATGAGGTAATATTCAGAAGCTGCTCAGGCAGACACTGCCCTAATCCACTGTGAAGGATGTATATATACTACAATAGACTTCCAAGATTCTGGTGTTATAGCCAATCTCAATAAAACTAGATTTAGCTTTCATGTTTATTTTGGCAAAGTATTTTAGCAAAGTGTTATTAAAAATTGTGTTACCAAATCAATTTAACTGTACCTTATAATGTTTAAAGTGGAGCCTACATGAGTGGCTTGATGAGACAACTATTTGGTATTTTAAAACTGTTACAGAAGAGAAACATCAGAAAAAGATAGACTTATTAGTGAGCTACGTTATAAGATGGGTCTCAACACAGTAAAAGCTGAAGAGTGGAAGCAGCAAACCGAAATAAAAAGAAAAAAAAACCTTTGAAATTGTGTACTGATTAATATGCTCAAGTAGTTTCCAGTGCCTGTTACAAAAAAGTTAATTAAAGAGTTTACATTTTATCATGCACAGTAAAGAACTCCTGACAGGCATTGTTATAATATGTAATGCTTCAGTTTCCAGTAGAGTTTAATTTAGAGCAACAACAAAGGGAGGAGATGGGAAATAAAACAATTGAAATGTTGCAAACAGACTGACTTAAACTCAAGGGAAGTCTTTCAGAGAATTGTTCTGTGCTAGCAAAGCAACCTCCCTTGTACCCGGAGGATAATATTTTTTTTCTATTTTTTTTCAGGTTGAAATGTTTATAGGCTAGAGTTTATATCCTATGTAAGTAATTGCCTACCATATTGGAGAGCTGATAATGTAAATGAAAGAATTTCCAGATATGCTAGTACAATATAGTGACCTATGTAGTAGGGATAAAAATCAATACCTGCCCAAGATGTTGTCAATCATTTTTTTAAGAACTTGGCTCTGATCCAATTGGATTTTGTTCATATAATCCTCAAATAAGCACAGATCACATGATCTGCTGTCCATCAAGGAGAGAAGGACAGATGAAACTCATCCTTTTAGCCTCCTGAACAATTGATCAGCATACTGTGAGTTTATTTGAGATGGTAACACAATTATTCACATCCTTGGAATATGGACTGTGGAAAAATGTTTAAGATAAACTTGTCCCCACATTTCATAAAATACTATGTGATATCTCTTTTATGACAATATACAAGCATCTGTGTAAAATATCCATGTCACATATTACATTGTATTGAGTGCAAAATACCTGTCCCTTCCACTCTCATGAACTCAACATTTACTTTAAGTGAAGGCCCTAAATGTGGATACAGACTATCCAAATTAGACCGGTATCTCTGCAATGAATAATGATAGAGAAATGATAGGCAGACATACAAATACATCTTTGCAGTGGTACCAATTTCACCTGTGCTACAAATCCCTTTTTGAATAATGATTGTATAAATTGAGATTTGAAGGAGCTCATTAATTTATCATTTAAATACTTCTCCCAAAGGTGGTGACATGGTGGAAAGCACCAGCTAATCTTTTAGGAAGAACCTTCTGCTTCATTATTGGTATGCTACAGTAGTTGGTTGAATATAAGAAAAGATTTCAATTTAAATTATGTTTTAGTTATTGAGCATCCTGACTGGCCTTGAACAAATTGCCATTCAGTTTTTACAGACTTGTTGGGAGGATAAAGTGGAATATTTACTTTATATTGTGCATTGATTTAATTGTGCATTTTTAACACATATGTAAGAAAACATTGTTCTGGATAGCCAAAAGATCCTTTGTCTCTCAGTACGGGATGCTTTTTTCAAAGGTCTGTCTGTCTGTTTGTCTCTATTTTAAATTGTAGTTTAGCTTACAACCAATATTAAATCTACATTTGCTCTGGTTTTCTGTTTTATTCTTGTTTTTACAATTTTAAGAAATATCCCTATGGTCTTTATTCCTGACCTGTTCAACTACTTTATATGCCCAAGCTTATTGTTCATGTGTGTATATATATACACACAATAGCATTTGTCACTGGCTCAAAAGATTGACATCTAATAATTTACCAGAGGCTTTGTTTACAAATATTCACCTAGACCACTGCTAGGGCTTTTAAAGCAAAGTTCCCTAATCTTAAAATTAAAAGAAAAAAAATCCTTTAAGATCTTCACATCTCAGGGCAGAGTGTTTGCTTCCTCCACCCCCAGGCGATGCACTAGCAGCTTTCACATTGACACACATGATTGAGCTGCCTATGGGCACCCAGGCTTCCATTCCTTCCATAATTCAATATGTTTAAAAAATAATGTGAAAGATGGAGAAAGAAAGAAAGAAAGAAAGAAAGAAAGAAAGAAAGAAAGAAAGAAAGAAAGAAAGAAAGAAAGAAAGAAAG
>JANHFL010009201.1:341032-363599 GCA_032468155.1 Oxyrhabdium leporinum | reverse complement strand
AGGGAGGGAGGGAGGGAGGGAGGGAGAAATGATGATAGACAGATGGACAGATGGATGGACAGACAGACAGACAGACAGATAGACATCCTTGCTTTGGTATGGTTAGCACCAATGTCTTTGCTCTGCTATTGCCTGAGATGGGAAAATTAGTTGTAATGAACAGTAATTCTGTATATCTTGGAGTACCTGGACTTGTATATAATATTTTTGATTGTCTAGAGCACTTTGACACTCCATAAAACAGTACTGAAGGTGGGTCAATTTTATAATCTCTATTTTGCCAATGGGAAAAGCTGACACTATGGAAATAGTGTCTTGCCTCAGGCATCCTAATTTGTTCACAGGTTAACTTTGGATACCGATTTCTGGTTTAAAATGCTGCTATACTATGCTAGCTCTTATTAGTATACAGAGCACACATTTGTTTCTTTCCTCAAAAAGAAATTGGGATTGCATATACAGAAGAATGCTTGTTTCCCCAAAACATAACTGTGATTTCAATTTACCAGTTCTTTATTATTTAAAGTGGGGTCCCGCTTGAATGTTTATTAGGCAGAGCCTCTTGTCTCTATTAACAAGCCGTAAGCTGGTTCCTTTTGTGAGAAGCAGCAGGAGACAGAAATTTTTGGCATCCTATTGCACTTTGCTGAGGAGAGTGTTCAACGTCTTAGTACAAAAGACAAAGCAAAAGCTTTTCACTGTAGCACCAACCACAATATCTGTTTGCAACCCACAAAGAATGAAGAGCATTACAACTCAGATAACAAAACAGCACTGAATGTATTTTTGATTTAGGGGATTTCTGTGGGAATTAGCAATTTCTGTTTAAGAGTATAATGCTGCCTCTTTAGCATAATTAATGTCCTTTGGATATTCTCCTGTTTGCTGTGTGAAATTGTATGTGTATAAAACGTTTTAGTTGTCAACACTGAAAAATAATCATTTGTATGCTATAGGGGAAATGAGGTACAGGCTGCAAGCTGTCTGTCCCAGACAGGCTTTTTTTTCCAACCATAGACTTCAACTATCTTTCTAAATAAGCCAAAAGATCCATTGACATATCTATTGGACTTTACAAGAAAACTGCTACAGTAAGGAGGAAAGTGCAATGTGATTTACTTTTTCAATAGTAATAACCCCCTGCTTTTCATGGAATTAGAATAGGATTTGGGGGGTTGTTGTTTTTAATCTGCAAATTAATATATGAATGCCCAGGCAAGATTTCTTAGGAATTTTGAGGGAAGCACAATGGATAGACAATGTTATACAGTAGAGTGGGGCTTAGGAAGGTTGAAGAAACTTGTTCATTTTTAAAATTGATTCTCAGCCTAATCTACTTTCCATAGGTGGTTGTGAGATAAAAGTGCATGAACACTTCTTTAAGAAGGAGCTCTTTTGAAGAATGAGACCAGACTTTGGTATAGTAGTTAAGAATGTGGCTAGAAACTAGGAGATTGTGAATTGTAGTCCAGCTGGGTGATCTTGGGCCAGTCACCTTCTCTCAACCCTCAGAAGATGGCAATGGCAATCACTTCTGACATCTTGCCAAGAAAACTGTAAGAACCTGTGCAGGCAATTGCCAAGAGTCAACACTGATTCAAAGGTGTGCGCACACACACACACACACACACACACACTTTAGAGGAAAGTGAAACAGAAATATAACTAACCCAGCACAGTTTTCAGAGAAGCCCGTGGATCTTACCTTGTACACATCCAGTTTTAGCAGCAAGCTAAAATTTCCAGAGGCACATTCACCCTACATTGGTCTAGAGGGCTTCCTAAACCCCTGAAGCAATTATGAATAAATAAATGGGCTGCAAGAGAAAGACACAATTGACCAACACTCACAAAACCATTCAGCTGGCATCTTTTCATAAATCAAGACCCATGTTGCAAATATCTGTGTAATATTATAATAATAAAAAAAATCCAAGTATAATCCAAGACAGATACACACTATACTTTATTTTCATGGAAAGGAGTTTTTCATTTCATTAGTTCTATAGTACTCCCATAAAAAAGAAAAAAAATGCATGTATTTGTTACATAGCCCTAATATATTTTCACATATTTCTTAAATAAAATGTGGTATGCATGCTTTTGATTAAGTATTGCACTTTTGTAAATATTCTGTTTTGCTTTATTTGCGACATGCTCATTTATCAATGTATGTAGAGTATTTAAAACGTATAAGAGTTTCCTGTTGATTTTGTTAATTATTTTATTGTTCTTAAATTAATTTTAGATTACTGGTAAAAGTATATCTTCAAATGATGTACAGGAGCTTCAAAGGAGAAAGTAGTTACAAAAGAAGGGTGATTTTTCCTCCAGTCAGTACAAAATCTAATTCTCCGTTAGTGTAAATCTGTGGAGTTCAAATATTGTATTAGCAGCAGAGTATTGTAGGGATAGGGGATAATCCCTAGAGAATTTTCTGAGTCAAGAAATTCACTTTGGCACTTTGTAACAGTTATTAAAAAAAAAGGACTTCTGCAAAAAAAAAAAGCAAAAAAAGAAGCAAGCTGACTGAGTTCTTATTTCTTTACTTAGAAAATATAAGAATGTTCTTTCATTGATCACATGCCTGCAATATGCATATAATTAGAAATTAAAAATTCTTGGATCAATATTGTGGATGGTTAGGGTTTCCCTAACACCGAAACTATATTTATTATTATATGCATTTCTTTAATAAAAATTGTAAGAGTATCTATGCTTACTATTTAAGTGAGACAAGAAATTATCCTGTTTCTATCATGATCCACTCAGCTTTCAGAGAAATGGCATCCAAAATTGGATCAAAAAGAGCAAATGCAACTGTTCAATCAAAACCCCATCCCTTTTTTCATGTGACACCTATAAAAGAGAGACAAGGCTTCCAAAAAGTATGCTATTTTGACTTTCTTAAACCTCTCTGCAAATGTCCCTGTACTGAATGGCAGCTTGGAATCCAGTTCAAAAGGTTGAAAGCCATTTCTTGGCCCTCACTGTCCCAGTGAAAAAAAACACCCCCTCCTCCATCTCATGCAAGACAAGAGAGCTCCCAAACAATGGGTTATCACAAAGAGCAGAAATTCCTGCACACATGTCCATGAAACACATTGTGGCCTGAAGCACATATTATAGTAGCACGTTGCATTGTAGGATGTAAGCCCATGTACCTCTGGTGAATAGAAATTAAGAATAAGAAGGACAAGGTCACAGATAGCCCTTGGAGGTCTGGAAAACTCATAAAGCAAGCAGGAATTCTCTGTGGGATGAGATAGGGCAGAGAGAATCCCTGATAAGTATATCTGCAGGAATACCTATGGTGTCTGCTCCCTGATCTGATCTACTTGAGGGCTGACATCAGTTCTGAAAGCTTCAGACTTTCTCATTGGATAGGCATTGAACATTTATTTGTCCTTTTAAATCTCCATGATCAACATCTGTATTTTTCATCTCTAAGAGGACTAATTCCTTGAGGAATGTGGTACTCCTGAACAGCCTTCTGCCTCTTATCTCAAACCTGCTAGACCACTTTCAAAAGGCATGGATTTTCCAAAAATTGGATGTGAGTAGTACATAAAATTTGATCAGAATAAAAGAAGGCCAGAAATGTTTATTACACTAGGTACCCAGTATATATGGTATCCAGTATATATATACAGAATGTACAGTGGTACCTTTTGGTCTGTATAATTGTGACAAGATGTCAGGGCCCAAAGTGAAGGTGAAGGGAACAAGTCTGTACTGTTGCTTGTAGTGACTTGCCTGGGCCAGATGTAGGAGAAGCAAATGATTCTTATAGTGAAGGTGATTTCAAGGAATGTCGAGATTGCATCAGCATGAAGGTAAAGATTTCCCTGTCCAGTCAATATGTTACCTGTGTGGAATTAGATAGATTGCTCTCTAAGATATTGTTAAGAAGTCGGCTGGACTTTTGTCCTTCTGGCTTCTTCAGGCAGTAGTAATTCTCTGCTGGATTTAGGAGACTGCAAATATCCCTCCACAAGAGGGATTGCAGCCCATTGGTTCACATGCTCTTTAAGTATTAGTGATCTCCTCTGGAATGACCTCCCACTGGAGATTCATCTGTTTCTGACATTGTCTGCTTTCTGGAAGAAACTAAAGACAGAGCTGTTTCTGAAGGGTTGAGGGGCTGATGCTATATATTGTGCTGGGCTTTTATCTGTTGCATATACAGTGTGTGTGTGTGTGTGTGTGTGTGTGTGACCTGACCTTGAAGAGCTGACAATGGAAAAGAATTGTGTGCGTTGTCTCCAGAGTTCACGGTGGCAGTCACTAGATCTCTGCTCCACTTAAACCTATCAGTTTTCTCCTGAACCATAACTTTTTTATATAGATTTGTAATGGGTTTTCTGCCACCATCATCATCTGGGGGTTCCTTGAGAGCAGTTCCTAACCTCTTTTTCTTGTTTTCATTCTCTACTGAAACACTGGAGTCTGCAGTGGAGAGAAAAGGTGCAAGCAGATCCCTAAACATGAGGTTTAATTGGTATAAACTCTGCCTTACTTAGACTCCTCTGCCCACCTTTCCTGCATCCCTCAGTTTATCCAGTTAAATTTCCCTCTTTACCGGTAACATTGACGCTGCTGGCCAGAGTTGGGAGTTGGAAACCTCTTCACAAGTAGCAATAGCAATAGCACTTAGACTTATATACCGCTTCACAGTGCTTTTACATCCCTCTCCAAGCAGTTTATAGTCAGCATATTGCCTCCAACAAGCTGGGTTCCCATTTTACCAACCTTGGAAAGATGGAATGCTGAGTCAACCTGGAGCTGCTCGGAATCAAACTTCTGGAGTGAGCAGTGAGTTAGCCTGTAGTACTGTATTCTAACCGCTGCACCACCGTGGCTCATTAGTAGCTGCCAGCAATGGTGGGCAATTTCACATAGCCACAACAGCCTCTGTTTGCAAGACTGGCAATAAGATCCTGCTGATAGCAGTGTATTCTGAGATGATATCTCTCCACTCCACTTCAGGAAGATTTCTGAATATACAGGTGGGATGTTTATGTTTTGAAAATCATGGCTGTATTCTTCTTTGAGGATTGTTTGTTTACTTTAAGAATTATATGGAAATATGCAAAATTGTTTAGGTTGCTCAGGAACAAAAGGTTCTTTGAAGGTGCCTTTTCATGTGCTTCCTAGAATGGAAAGTGTTACCGTACTTGGTTTCCTTGCAGGCAATAGCATTAGGGAGGTCTATTCAGTGCAGATACTATTGCTGCTTTTTGAAATGGAGTTTTTCAGGTGTTCTTTGTGTTCAGCTCTTTTTTTTTGGAGGCTCATATATGCAGAATGGGTCATACTTCCAAACCTGAAGATATGAGCTCAGCAACATTCTCACTTAAGAAGCTAAATATATAAAATAGAAGGAAGTAGTTAGAAGTTCTTGTTCCTGGTCAATCCTCAGCATAAATCTGAAGAAGAGGTTACCTCATAATCGTTTGAGTCCAGTAGAGGCATGTGTAAAATCATACACAACTTAACAGTGATAAGGTTTTTGCTCATATACCTTACTAAAAATCTCTCTCATTTTTTTGCTCTAATTCAGCAGTGTCTCAAAAACAAGCATTTCTGATTAGACCCTGCATGGCTATTCTTTTTCAGATGGAAAGTACATTTTCAGGACCAAAGACAAGCAATTTTAAATAGGCATCAAGGTTGTGCTTTGCAAGGAGAAAGAAAAGGAGAGGTAAAGATGTCTGACAGCACAAAAGAAACAAAAACATTCTTGGTATCTTCCATATGTGATAGCTTACCAGATTGACAAAATGTTGCAGTTCGTTTAAGTATTTATAACATGCGCTCCTTCAGCTACATTTCCTGAATTATTTGAGTCCTTGAGGTGCTATCACTGGAGACTATTATAACAGTGTCTGAGACAGAACTGTCTTTTCCTTTTCCTGCCAGAAGACCTTGTAAATGGGAACCCTAGACCATCCTGCATGGCTTCAAAAGGAAGATTTGATATCTAGAAATATTCACCCCCTGAAATGAAGGGGGACCTGTTGACCTTTAAACCCCTTCACAACATGGGACCAGGTTAATTGAGGGACCACTTCTCTATGATTTCATCTGCCCATACCATCGAGCACAAAGGGCATGTTACAGGTTCTGTGAAATATAGGGAGCTACATTTAGTGGGCCCTAGACAGTGGGCCTTCTTTACATTGGTGTTCTAAATTCTCCCTCTTGAGGCAAAGTTGACCTCATCTCTTCTGAGCTTTTGAAGGTCCCTCAAGCATTGTATTAGTCGGCCTGGGGACCTCAGGGAACATGTGAGTTAGGGAAGTGGCTCCACTGTTTTTAACATCCCTTCATCTACTATTTACTTTAGCTCAGGTTTTTTTATACATTTTGATGTTTGAATTATTAACAATTGTAATGGTTTTTGATATTTATTGATTATTTTAACATGTTAGTTAATGTTCTGTGAGATGGGGAGCTATATAAAAGAGGGAGGGAAAGAAAGAAAAAGAGAAAAATCTAAAACAACTCATTTTAGGGAAGTTCAATTGTGTTTCAGATCTTTCAATGGAGATCCATTTTGAAGAAATAGAATTGGGAAATAATTTTTCTGTATTGCATAACTGGATCCCTTTCCTTGTATTAAAAAAAATCCTTAGGACTCCAAGTTAAAAACAATTTAAACATATGTAGGTTTTGTATCTTTGAGTTCACACTGATATTTCTGTTTGGTTTTGCACTTCACTTTTGGGTGAGCTGAAAAGCAATATATACATTATATAACCATTTTGAAAGCATACTTGAGAACTTGTGGAGTTGTACTTGACTTGTAGTGATTGGCAGCACATTAAATAGAGCTTTGTGTCAGCAGTGGAGTGGATTCGGCAAAAGCAGGACTTTAACTTACAAACTGCAGTCTTCGTGACTCCAACTTAACTCCTTATTTCATTTTGCAATATTAATTGGAGGAAAGTTTAGGTCTGCAACATGGATAAGATTAAGCAATATGCATATTTACAGTCACATCGGCCAAGGAAGATTTTGGGCAAGATTAAAATGTGAAGGAAACAAATGATTAAAAAAGAAAAAACCCAGTCTCAAGTTATTTTGAATAGAACTAGTAAGATTACAAAACATTTTGAGTAAATTATAGTTTTTATGGAAATAATATCGCTAACAACTTTATATTAATTCCCCATGTTGGTTTGCTTATTGTGAATATTACCAGCTTTTAATTGGATATGTATTCCTATTAAGTCTAATTTCAGAATACAGAATGCTTCGCTAGATATAAATAAATGGATTCTGGTTTTATTTGTTTTGGATCATAATGAGGAACAGTTAACAGAGCAGCTACAACTTTGATTGTTTAAACTGCTGATCCAAATTCCATTCCATTTACTGAGGATTTCTCCTAGAATCAATGGGATTTCTTCACAGATGCACATTCTTCATAAGCCTGTGCATGATATGAAATATGTTTTGTTTTGAACCTCAAACAATCAGAGACTTTCCAGATATTTGGTCATTTAGCCCGAAAGGAACAGGAACTTTTGTTTCAGGAGTAGAGTAAATAGATCAAATAGGCTGCCCTTCCATCTTGCCCCTCATTCACTAACCTTGATGACCTCAGCAGTAAGGAACAGGTTCCCACATGGCATAAACCACTATCCAATCCTGGGATCTTTCATACCTTCTTTCCCCCACTCCCTCCTCTGTTTCACCTCAGCCATAGGCACAACCATTGACAATATCTCAGCATGTTTGTATTCCACTGGACTGTTTCCAACCACTACCATTTTCCCTGCACGCAGCAAAACAATCTTTCCTTTCCCAAACTTGTCTCATAAAAAGGTGGCTACCTGCCAACTGCCTTCACACTCCTACCTGGTGCCTTATGGCTCCTTCTCCCCTGTGACCTCTATGTCCCATGATCTCATATATTTTTCAAGGACTTGGAAGCAGGGCCAGCTGACTAAAACTAGGGAGTGTTAATTTTAACTTTTAGTTATGTTAATTGGAGTTTTAATTTTTATCTTTGCCACAAAATAAATGATAATGAAGAAAGTGTGAATGTGGCAGGAAAGGACTGACTGATGCTCTTTGAATTTCTCTTTATAAGACACCTGGTGAGATAGAAGGGTGGGGCTTAGCTATGAGGATGCTCACCTGGATTTAAGTACAGGGGATAATAGGCTGGGATCTCCCTGCTCCTATTGGTCCCAAGATTTTAAAAAGAGTGGCATCCTGTTTTTACTAAATAATATGATTCAGAGTTTGTGCTAGAGGCTTCTTGGAAGGCTGCTTAATATTGAACAGAATTGTTTCTACTTTACCCATAATAATACCCCAATGGTACTATCTGAAGCATCCCCTATATTGCTTTTCTTTTTGAGAAGAGCCTTTAATTTCATCACAGATGATTAAGTTATTTTTAATGCCTTCTTGAAGAAAAAACGAAATACCTATGAGGTTTGGTAAACTTTACAGGATCAGTCATGCAGTAGATGCATATGGCACATACCATCTTGTATGATCGTGATTCTCAATCTTATGTTCCCCCAGACACTGCATCAAACATCTTGGGTCTGACCAAGGAAGAAAAGAAAAAGATGCTTTTACAAAAAAAGATACTGGTCTGTTTATCTGTGTGCTGCATCAGTGTAGGCCATTAGTGTGATTATTATCCTGAAGAAGTCTAATACATTGCACTGTACCAAGGTCCAAAAACTAAGGTTTTCCTATAACAATGTAGTAATAATTGTTGCTGTAACTGTAAACTAAAATAATTTTAACATGGGAGAAAAATTCACTTTTATTAATGAGAAACTCCTGGTTGCTTTACATTGTTTCGGGCCAATAAAAAAAACAGCAACCCATAAATCCTCCTTACACTGGAATAACTCAGCAAAATCATATCTTCATTTTGCTCAGTCAAAAGAAATCACTATGCATCTCCAATCTAATAGAAGCCCAGACTGCAGCTCATGACCAACAGCAACTCTGTTCACCTACCTACCTACCCTCATCATCATCAAGCACCCCCAAATCCTATTCTTTCTCCACTGTTCAATACAGCAAAATAAGGCAATAGGATTGAAGTGCCATTCCTAACAACCATTCTGGGCAATTACTGCCCCTTCCTTATCCCCTACTATGTTCTTCCTGTGAGTACATTCAACAAAGTAGTCTACTTTGGCACACTCAACCAGAAACTGACTGCTCTGTTTTCCCATTCTGCCCCTCTTTCCTGTTGTTCTCCCCCATGATGGATTTTACACCTCACCTGAATCACATCTCACCTCCCACCCCAGATCCTTCTGTAGATCCCAGTGATATCCATGCTTCTGTTTGAGAAACATTTCAGTAATGCTCCAAATCTCCAGTGCCCCATTCACAAAGTAAGCATCTAGAGATTATTCTTAACCTTAGCACCCAGGGAATAATAGTGCTAGGAGTGTTTAGCAGCTGTCATCATTCTCCTACTGTTTCTAGGCTGTTCAGTGGTGCCACAGTTTATGTGCTTTTATAAAAAATGTTGGAAACTTCTCTATTAATTATAATAATTCCCAACGTAGACCAGAAGTGCCTAAAATCTCATTCTATCATGCAACGGGGCAATCTAATTTATTTCTAAACTACCAGTGGCAATCTTTTGGAGAAAAATCACAGAATCAAAATAGTTATGTGTTCAATTCAATATGTCATGTACAACTCTAAACTAAAACACGAGTGCACCAATTTCTTCTCCGTGTAAAGATATAAATCAGCCTAAGGAGAGGATCATGCGCTATCTACATAGCAGCAAATGGTACTGGCTTTGAAATAATAACAGGCACGAGTCATGTAACTAAACCCTTTAAATAAGGACAGGCAATCTTTCTATAGTGAGACAGTTCTCTCTTTTTTGTGTGCATATATATTCCCCCCCTCCCCCCCAGACTTTGAAAGCCAAAATAACATGTTGGTGATAGGGTAATGTTTGGGAGAGAGTGGCAAGTTCCTTTCCAAAACTCTATACTTATACAAATTCTAAGAGAGATTTGCTGTACTTATGTTAGACACATAGAGCACATAATCTAGATGGCTCACGGGCCATTAAAAATGGGATGCGGTGGGAGTGGGTGGAAAACTTATATTCCCTGCATACTACAGGTTTTCTAATCAAGATACCCATTAGGTGCTCTAATCAAGATCTAATCAAACATCATTATGCTATGATGTTTTAAAGATTGTATTTTAAATTGCTCCAGTTTTCTGTTCTTCGTATGTTTTAGTAACAACTTTAATAACTTATCACTTTCTGTTAAAATATAGCAAATGATCTCTTCTTCCCATACAGGTAGTCCTTGAGTTATGACTGCAATTGAGCCCAAAATTTATGCTGCTGAGTGAAACATTTATTAAGTGAGTTTGCCCCATTTTACATTTTTTCTTGCCATAGTTATTAAGTGAATCATTGCATATATTAAGTTAGTAACATGGCTGTTAAGTGAATCTGAATTCCCCATTGACTTTGCTTATCAGAAGGTCACAAAAACGGATTACATGGCCCCAGGACACTACAACCATCATAAATATGAACCACTTGCCAAGCATTTGAATTTTGATCATATGACCATGGGGATGCTGCAATGGTCATAAGTGTGAAAAATGGTCATAAGTCACTGTTTCAATGCTGTTGTAACTTTGAATGGTGACTAAATGAACTGTTGTAAGTCAATGACTACTTGTATCACATCCCTTATCTAGAAAAAAATCCTGACAGAAAAAAACCCAGATAATTTACAAGATCACACTATACAAAAAATTGAATGACTTCAGTGAAAACAGTTATTTTTCAAAAAAAACAAAACAAGATACTAAAAAAGCTGGATGAAATTTAATATTAAGGCTATGCCTGCCAGATGAAGGACACAAGGATGAATAGGAGAATATGTCTTCCTGTTGCTAGATGTTTGGTAACTCTAATGTTACTATTTATAGAAACTACTGCCTCAATGTGGCTTTTAGCTCCTGCAACATTTTATCAACTGTCCCTTAAAAATTCAGACTTCCAGTTTTGTACATAACACAAAACAAGGAGGCATCTGGAGAAAGTGGGGTACAAACAATTGCAATTTCCCTTTTAGACTGGGGCAATAAGAGGGTTTTGCTTGTGTAGAAATTTTGGTAGCTCTGAGTAAGTCAGTGATTTGTCTTCATTGTTCCCAGGGATTCAATTACAAATTGTCTTTCAATTATTTTTCAGGAGAGGTGAGATGGATGAAAGTGACATCAAATTAATTTTAAAATATATTTATACGGATCTTGGTCATCCAAGTGATAATGATGAGAAAAGGAATAGATGGTATTTGACAAACATCATAATAAGCAGCCACAAATAGCCTTTGAGAATTTGTCTAATCTTCCTTTACAGTTATCTAACTTAGTGGCCATCATTACACTTTCTGGAAGTGTGCTACTTCATTAAACTATGGCACCAGCTTTCTCCTCTTTGATGAAAGTCCCTTTGCTTCTCAATACCGGTGTATCCCTTCCAGTTTTCTGATTGTGGTTTCCTACTTGAACCACTGATACAGTTTAGAAGGAAGCAATGGAAATATGTGCAAGTGTTTGTAGCATCATTTTGAAACAGGGACCTCTCATCGTTTGGGGGTACTAGACACATTTGCAATTATGGGGGCATTTTATTTAAAATGTCTGCAGTGGTGGGTTGGTGGAAAATAATTGAGTAGAAAAAAAAGTCTTTGTGTTATGTCATCCTCTAGCTTCCCATTTCAACTTTTCTCTAATTATACAGGATCCAGAATCATGAAAAACACTAAACAACACTAAATGAAATAAATATATAAATTCTAGTGGGACATGAAGCTGATGGGTACTGAGAACCTTGCCTCCCCGCACATTGGGGATCATATGAACATAATGAAGATCCTGGTTCTAGAAATTTTGCTAAAACCCTGAAACAACATATGGATCATTTAACTCTTATATGGATAAAATCTACATATTAGCAAAAAAGTATCACAAAAGAAGATCTTTGTGAAGAAGATATTGCGTTATTATTTAAACTATATAATATATTGGGGTGTTTGGTGAGACCAAAAGGGCATAGAAGCACTTAAATTGGTTCTTTCATCAAATGAGGTTCATAATAAGAAAAATGAAAAGAGAAAAAACGTAGGCTGATCATGATGGAGAACTGTCCGTCCCGTCCCTCTGCCCCGGCTGTGTGTGTGTGTGTGTGCGTGTGTGTGCGTGTGTGTGCGTGTGTGTTCACACATGCTGTAATGAAACATTCCCCTCAGAAATCCTGCAGATGAACTCACCTCTACTGTAAACTTGAAATCTAGAATGAAAAGTTTAAATGAGATTTCTAATGATTTCTGGCCTCTCTGAGAACTAGAAAAATGACAATGATTCAATCTAAGAGTCTTTTAACCCCCAGAAAACTAGGGAAAGAATGTGTTTTGCTGCCTTGACAGGCTAACACTAAAGTCTGTAGATTTTCTTCCTTCTGTGAACATCCATTCTAAACATTGCTAATCATGTCAACACATTTGTTCCTCATGTCAGCTAATGGAGGAATTCAGGAATTGATCTTGATTCAAGTTGAAAGAGGAAAGGTGGAAGAAATGTTGATAAAATTCTCAAAGGATTTGCTTGTTTTCTTCCAGGTTGCTGTTGGCAAGTAATTTCATTCAGCAAAATTCCCAGAGATGCTTTAAAAATGCCTTAATGTTTCCCCTAGTTTTGCTGCCCTGACTTAATGATTCCTGGTAGACATCTTTTTAAATAAATTCTGACAATCTCTGTGGTCACTAGCAAATAAAGGCCATCACATGTATCGGGGAAGTTAATTAAATTATGAGCTTAGACTGTACTCTGAAGCCTATAATATGCACTCTGAGGAAACAGCTAAATAATTGGCTGTTGCATTTTAGGCAGGTTTTCATTTAATCAAATGATATCTTAATGCTTGTTGCTGCCCTGTCTTGACACACATTAATCCTGGTTTTCAGTGGAATTTAGGCTTGTTTAACTGAGCTTTCTGAATAAGCATTCTTTTGAATACTTAAACCAGAGATGAATAGGGATGTATACTTCAGTTTTAATCTACACATACTTATAAAGTATTTTATTTCATCTGATTTCAGGGGGAAAAAAACATTTTAAAATGATTAGAAAACCTTGCTGCTTCTTAACTGAAATTCCTTCTACACATGCACAATTACCCTTTACCTATTTTTTTCACCAGATGACTATTCCTAATAGGTGTGTGTGTGTGTGTGTGTGTTTTCGGGTCAGTCTTGTTTTCTGATAACTACTTGGGTAAGCTCATGCAGTTTTCTTGTCAACATTTTTCCTGAAGTAGTTTGCCATTGTTTTCTTCCTAGGGCTGAAAAGGGGTGGATAGCACAAAGTCCTGCTGGCTTCTTATCCAAAACAGGACTAGAACTCATGGTTTCATGTTTACTGACCTAGTGTACTTGACCCACTATACTAAACTGGCTCTCTCAATTTTAATTTGCCAAATATAAATATTTTATTAGTTTAGTCTACTTAAGTATACACTAATCTTTTACACTACTTTCCCATACTGTATATTTTCTCTCTCTCTCTCTCCATCCATCCATCCATCCATCCATCCATCCATCCATCCATCCATCCATCCATCCTGGCATAGTGTATCACACAATTTCACGATAGTCACAGATTTCTGTTACATAGTTAGAGTTAAATTGGCATGTTGACTAAATCAAAGCAGTGTCAGATTCAGCCATGCAATGCTACCCTATTATGTCTAGGACACAATATAGGGATCCTGGAACATTCATTGTCAAGGTTGATGCATACTGAGACCAACCAAATTTACTCTGAAATTTGTTTCTCCAAAACACTGTTGGAGAAGGAAACGTCTTAGAGAAATTAGAGACTATTAAAATATTGTATTTTATGTGCACTGCAGTGATAAAATATGTGTAATATGAGGTAACATGACCACTATGGTGCAGTGGTCAAGTTGATGGATTTGATAGGAAGACTCAAGTCCTCATTTGACCATGGAGCTCACCAGGGAATCATTTTCTCTCTACCAATCTATCGCAGAAGGTTGTTTTTCTAAGATAAATATAATGGACATATTAACATCACCTTTTGCTCTAAAAGAAAAGATGTGATATAAATGCAATCAATTCACAATCCCAAGCTTTTCTTAGTATTGAGGAGTCCTTGGTGCTCTCTAAGCTTGGTTGTTTTCTTGTAGAAGTTTCTTACCCAAAATAGGAAACATCATCAGTGCTAGTAAGGAAAGGGGTTTGTTCTCAATTGATATTCTACTGGCTTGCTCTGTCTGTGTTGGTGGAAGTGGTCTTGGAGGTTCTTTGTTGGACTGTTTACTATTAACTTGTCTAGCAGTTCCTTGATTGGGATATTGTTTACTTCTTGATTGTTGGTCTGATGTTAATCTAGGTGTTGATCTATGCTCATCTGAATGTTGATTGCTCATGGGGAGGTGTTTTGGTCCCCCCCCTTTTTTTTGGCTTGTTAACTTTCTCTTCTGTACAGTATGTATATGCTGTTTATGTCTATGTGTCTACTGATGGCCAATTCATCAGAGTGCCAGGTTTCCAGGAATTCTCTAGAGTTTTGGGAGTTGGGTGGTCTAGGATGGTCACAGTTTCCCAGTTGAAACTATGGTTAAGCCTGTCCATGTGTTGTGGAAATTAAAGAGTTTTCATCATGTCTTCTGACTGTTAGTTGGTGTTCATGGATGAATTCTGCTCGTCTTCTGCCTGTTTGTCCTATGTAGTGGTTGTTGCAGTATTTACACTGTATCTTGTAGATGAGTCCTGTTCTTTTCTTCTGAGGCTGTTGGGTCCTTTGGTTTACTTAGCAAGTTTTGGAGGGCTTTAATTGGTCTGCATGCTATGTAATAGTCTGTTGAAGGTTCCTGAGATGTTTTTAAGGTATGGCAGTGTTACCCTTTTTGCAGTTTGTGTTGGTTGTGCTATATTGGATTGAGCAGTCAGGCACTTTTTGATGAAGTTGTGTGAACATTCATTTTGTTGGAAGATTTTATATAGATGATATGTTTACTTTTCTGCTGTTCATGGTTGCTGCAGTGTGTTTGTGCTCATTTGAATAGTTCTACACAAGGTTGGGATATTGCTTTGGTAGTGGAGCACTTGATTGGTGTGGATGGTTTTTCAGTACACTTGTGTTTCTAGCTTACCATGATTCTGCTGATCAGAATATCTAAGAAGGACTTTGAAGTCCATCCTTCCATTGTACTGATCATGTATATTTTATCAACATGCTTAAGCACCCTATATTTGGTGCTTCATTTATTAATGTGCTTAATAAATACACATTACAGATCTTACAATGCTTATTTACAAATTTCAGGCCTTGGAATAGTTTGTTCTTGAAGTTTACTTTGAGCCAAACTTTCAATAGTTTATCAAAAGAGACAAGCACAAGCTTGATAATTACTTGCTTCCATCTGTTCAAGGAGGTTGCAGCAATTTCAGACTGCATTTGGCATTGAATATTACAAACATTTCTTCCTCAATGCTCTTTTTGCAACATAAATATGCTAGCAATCCAGTAATGAAGTGCTATGTAACATCTGTCAGTACCTGTCTATAGTCTTAAGGACAGGATTAAAGAGGAAGATATTCCACATCTGGTTGAAATGAGGTGTGTCATTTGTAGGGTTTGAAAGATCACATTTATTTTGTCACTGTAAGCTTTCTTTTTTTTAGCAAGAGCATAAAAAAAGGAAAGTTTCACTTAAGAAATGACTTAATTATGTTTGTCATATAGATCTAGAATGCTATTAATAGGGCTCAGTTTCACATGGGCATCCAAGTTAATTATAAAAACATAAGCCATATTCTTGCTGTATCAGAACCCTGGCCAACAGCCTCTCCTCACAGTGGTCAACCAACAGTACAAGGATGCCCACTAGTGTCCAGCAGGTGGCCTATAGAGATGGCCACAGTGCCAAAAAGACTAATAGTCACTGGAAGTCAGGGCAGCCAAACTGGTAGCCAGCATAATATCTCATGGTAGCAAATGCCAAAGTTTAATTGCATGATGTGCAAAGACATATTTCCTTTTGCCTCTCCTGATCATTCCAAGATTCAATTTCACTGGGTGATTTCTGATTCTAGTATTTTGAGAAGGGGAAAATAGCTTCTACTTTTCCACCATGTCAACAGCATGCATGATTTTGTACACCTCGATTACAACCTATTTCATTTGCCTCAAAAAAATGCTCCAAATATTGCAACTTTTCCTCATATATTAGAGGGGCTGCTCAACTCCCTTGATTATCTTAGTTGCCCTCTTCTGAAACAGCACTATAGTCTTTTGAAGTGCAGCAACTAAATACTCCAGATATAGTCCCACTACTGATTGCATATGTGGGCATTATGATACTGGCATCTCTATTTTTAATATTTCTCCACTTTGTAAATCAGTTGCAACCAATGTGGCAAAGAATTATATGAGACATTAAAGACTGACAATATTTTTATGTCATAAGTTTTCATTAACCAGAATAGTTAATTAGTATTATTATCCTAAACAGTAACATTTACTTTAAATACAGAAATTCCTTAGAAAGAGAATCTTTTAATAGTGAAATTATGGTTAAACATGAAACAGCATTTAGCTTCTCCAATTTGTGTCACATTTTCCTCGGAAACTTCACAACAATATACTTATCATTGTTTATTCTTTTCAGTGCAACAGAATTTAAAAAAAAGTCATAGAAAAAGATTGGGTGTCTACCTGTTTATCTGTCTTTCCATCAGCATGGTAATTGTCAGTTACTTCTTTGTTACAGATGCTACCATAATTCTGCAGACTCACAAAGTACAGATAAAAAAACAATTTATATTTTAAATGCAATCAAATACAAACAGAAAATTACAAATAAATCAGTAAGGTGATCAAGGCATAATGAATTTTGCAAAAGGTGTAACAAAATTTTGCCGCATTCAAAGAAACTGAATTGCACTGCTCTGAAAAAAAAATAGCTGCATGCAAAGTAGGTCAGAATTATTTGGGTACTTTGCATAATTGGGAGTTTAGAAAAAAAAAGGGCCCAATAAAAGGTGCAATAGAGCTGATGGGTATTGCACCACAAAGGCATAAACCTAGCTCAAATGAGACATTTTGTTTTTCCCCTCTCAAACAATTGTATTAAAAGATGGTATTCAGAGTTTGAGAATGGTTGTTTGATAATATCTTTTCTGATTAAAGAAGTGGACTGCTGAAAAATACATTATTGGGAAGGACATATGGACCCAGCTGAAGTTTGTAGCACATTGCTTACATATAATTTTGAGGCTACACTTGACTGTAGCCTCAAAATTCTGCCAAAATCAAAGAATAAAGGCTTTCTGGGAAAAAATTAATAATTTTAGCCAATTGGACAATAACAGAGGTCCATGATCCTTTGGTCAAACAAGCCTCTGTCCTTAGGCATTTGGCACATTCGGGACAACCTGAAAATATCCCTTTGGAATTCAGACTGCACGCTTTCCAGAAGGACAAAAACACTGGTCCGTTGCTGGAATATGTTATCCCTCCAAAATGGTGAAAAGACTATATTGTTGCTGATTATTTTCACACATTTTAAAAATACCTAATTTTGTTTTGCTGTATGTTTTTTGTAGAGCTATGGAAAACTTGAGTGGCCAGATCAGGGCTGAGAAAGAAACAAACAAAAATCCCCCAGTGCAACCCTGTGAAATGGCCCTGGTGCATTGACTCAGAATATTGGTGACAGCTCCATTCCAAGATCCTCCCTCCTCTCCCCTGGTCTTGTGATCAGAGTGAAGTGTTTGCAGCCAGCCCAATGTCAGCATGAATACACACAACCAAACACGATCCAATGGGAAAGCAGAAACAGGTACGGCATAGTACACAGATGAAGGCATACACAACTCCTAAAGGCTAGTCCTGCTAAAGGGATTAGAAAGAATTCCAGAAAACATGCTCTGAAAGTTTTCCATATTGTGGAGCTTTCAACCATGTTGGAGGGAGGGTAGGTGACAAAAGATCATGAACTTTTCTGTAACCCCACCTAAAGAGTGGCTCTCCTGCTTTTATGTTCTCTGCTTGTCTTTGTAGATTGTTAAGAACTTTCATTCACCAAGAAGCATCTTTTTTACTTGAAATGGGTTTCTATTTTAATTATAGAATCCTTAGTATACTTTTTCTGGTCTCTTTATTTTTCTTTCAGTTGCCTATAATTTTCAATTGATTTTAATTGTTGTTAAACTGCCCTGAGCTTAAAGTAACATACAGTATATCCAAATTAAATAGCTTTTAAGGGTGAAATATAATTTTAATCTAAAATCAAATCAAATCAATAATTAGTGTGCCTCCCTGTATCTATAAATAATGGGGAGGATATCAAAATTCAGAGCAATAAATAATTACTTTCTGCTATTTTAATAAAAACTGAATAACAGTAAAAACATTTAGATTAATTCAATATTAAATAACATAGGAGGAAGAAGGAAAATACCTGTGAAATTTTCAACTAAAAATTGGTGTCACTTCAAAGTCTTCATCTTTGTGCCATTGTTAGACAATATTAATTCAGATGTTGACAAGCAGCACATTAGCAAATCATTGTTGCAAATCTGATTTTTCCTTCTAATGTTCTAAGATTATGGTGGTCTTAACCGTGCCCCATGTTTGAAAGTTGCTTAATTCTTGATTTCTTTATAAATTCTAAATCCTAGGGATATAGCCAGAAGAATATAATGTATCTTAGACACACATCAGTTGCAGAGTCATATCAGCAACCTAGTTGTGTGTATCAACAATATAGCAATAAAGAGACAAGTCCAAACAACAAGAATCAATTTTCCAACTCACAAATTACATCCCCAAAAGCAAGATTGTTGTAAGCAACCTTTCTCTGAGATAGCCACAATATACAGAACTTTTTTTTTTTGCTTTGTGTTGTGTAAACTTCATTTTAAAATCATAGGAAAGTAATGCAAAATAGTCCCTCACTGATTTACCAACAGCAACATTTAAGGTAAGCATTTTCTGCAGCATAATATCTGAGAGATCCCAGATTCACTCATCTATGTTGAAATTAACATGTTATGTAAGAAAAGTACAAAATTGAAGACATGATAAGGATAACATTTTTAAAAATTAGTCTGTATGACGTTTATGGGATCAAATTTGTTTCTTACTCATAGGTACATTCTCCTTTAAAGGAGTATATATAATTAATAGATGTTTATTTCATTGCGGTGTTTTTTTTAGCATCAGACTGAATGGTTGTCTCCGACCAATTGTATAAAAAACTGAGTTCACAGCTATTTTAACTATTTATAAAAATAGACTTGAAATGATTCCAAGCTTTCTTGCTTTCAACAGTAATAGTCTCTGGATCTTTCTGAAGCAGTTTATAAACTGGCCTGTGGGTGGAATGAGAGGTAGTCCAATATAAGACTAGTACAAATAATACCGATGAGCTATTGCCAGGGGGGGATGCTTTGTTGTTGTTACGAGAAGTGTGCACTGGCCATATGATTCAATCCAGTGCCTCTAGCACGATAGCAAATAATTTGATTTAGGTACAGTTCCCAAAAAAAAATTCAAATGGTTTTCTATACCCATTTAGAATAATTCAACACCTTGTATTCAGTAGACCTGAGTGAAGCAGTCACACAGTAATTTATTTCTTTGAATTATATATTTGCACTCACACACTTAGTGGCTCAGAGCAGCTTATATACAGGACATGCAACTAAAATAGCAAAACTACAATTGAAGTCTGCCTTAAAACATGACTGAGACAATATATTATAGAATGAATGATTTGGGAAAACAGCACAGAAAGTAAAAACAAAATAATTAAATGGTCTTGGTACATAAATATATACTTAAACCACTTTTAAACAAGGTAACAAGGAGGGTGCTTACTTGTTTCACAACAGGGGTTCCACGAAGAAGAGCACTAAATCCATGGCAGCACTCACAAAATGTGTCCTTTTGACAACAATAGGGCCCACCAGACTATACAGAAGAAAGCAGCTTTATAAGTCTCGTCCATATAAATGTATTCAACCATCAAGACACTGGTAGTCATTACATTCAAGGGCATTGCACCGGTTTAGCTGCCTTTTCTGTTATGAAGCCTTTTATGACTGGCAAACTCAGGAAACAAGATCTTTATTGCTATTAAGGTATTGTAACAGAATCCTGAAAACTTGCCAAAATGATTCTCCAACCCAATGAATATATACCATAATTAAGTGAGTTATTCTGAATCTCTTTGTCATGTTTTTCTAGACTCAGGAATCTTTCCTGTAACGGCCCTGCTTCTTCATATAATAGTCAGACTCCCTCTTCTCTGTTTCCAGAATCTGTTAGATATTCAATCATATCCAGTGTAAAAAGTTTTTATGCTTGTGTAACAGAAGCCCCTTCTGACCACTAAACATGTCAGTCAGAGCAACGTGAAATAATGGAGAGCTTCACAGCTTCACAAAATAGTTTCATAGAAGTGATTGGCTTGAAGCATCATCCAAGCAAAGCATTCTTTGCAACTATGTGCATTACTTGTATTGATTCTTCTTCTTTTTAGCACATCCTTATTTGTTATTCACTAAGCATTCCCCCAATGCACTACAACTGGAAAACCCTCAACAGCCTAGGATAGGGAAGAGCTGTGCTGTGCACAAAAGGCAATGTAGCTAGGTCACTGCCTTCTTTGTATCACCACACACCAGAGGAGGAACCAGCAATTAGAATTGATGAACCATTCTGTGCGATTACTTCAACTCACTCCACTCCATTCCACTCGACTCTCTTCCCCAAATTTCTCTCTCATCCTGTAATAACATTTATATGAAGTACCTATCTTCTCCATGCATACTATGAAACTTCAGAGAAGTCAGGATGCCTCCTCTTTTGGGTCTGGTCACTTCACAGATATCCTGCTGTTCCCTCATGTGTCCCAAACAGCCCAGCTTGACATTTAGAATTTGGCTAATCCCAAAGCCCATTTTTTAGTTGCTATGGTTAAACAACTCAGAAATCTTTGCTAATGCACTGGGAATGGCCCAAAGTATCCAGCTGATTTTGATTTACCATCTGCCCACATTTGATACTTTGGAGTGCAAATGGATGGAACAGATTTAGAAGCTAATTCACTAAATAAGCAACCACCACTGGTCATAGTTGTAATATTCATTAAAAACTGGAAATGTGGAGATTTAACATTAGATTGTCCTATTTCAGTTGGATAGACAGAAGCTACTAAAAAGCTAGCTTTTTTTCTTTGTTTTTGAAGATGAAGCCAGACAGAATTTCATCTTCTAAAGTTACGATGCCTAAATAATATGCATTTTATTGGACAGTTGGTGGCAGCATTTGCTTCTTTCTTTTGCATATCATAGATTTCCAGCCTAAAGTCGCAGAAAGAAAAAACTGCAAGCAGACATCAGATAGAACATTTATAGCAAGGTTCTTATATTAACTAAGCAATATAAGAGTGCTATGAGAACTGTGACTTCCCACATTATTTTATTAATTCAGCTATCCCTCATATCATGTTTGCTTCCAAAACTATTATCAACAGTGCAGAAACTGGATAAATATTGAGGAAAAGAGAAATTATAAAGTAAAAATCCTCATGCAGATTCCAGGTCTATTCATATTACTTGGAATGAATGTTGCTGCAGAAGCTGCCACATCAGTAAAATTATTTGTATGCCAGGCCTTTACAAAAGTGCTATAAAAAGAAATGCTTACATTCAAAACAGATGAACTGTTTTCGTTTTGGGCTCATTGATAATGAATTGTGGACATCCCATTCAGCTGAATACAGAAATTTAGAATGCATTAATAGCAGCATCCTGTTTCACATTTAAATAACCGATGGGTGATATCAGCAATTATCTATGTTAAGTTGTATATATTCTCTAATTCAGCAAAATCTAATTGAATCGCAGGATACCTGTAGCATGCAGGACCCAGGATCTGTGGCAAAATGGACAATTTTTGGTGGTACAGTTATTCAGATTTTATGAAGACAATTGAGCCCAACATTTCTGTTGTTAAGTGAGACATATGTTAAGTGAATTTTGCCCCATTTTACAACCTTTCTTGACATAGCGAATCACTGCAGTTGATAAGTTAGTAATCCGGTTGTTAAGTGAATCTGACTTGCTCACTGACTTTGCTTGTCAAAAGGTCGCAAAAGTGGATCACATGATCCTGGGACACTGCAACCATCATAGTAAGTATGAACCAATTGCCAACATCTGAGTTTTGATCACATGATCGTGTGGATGCCATAATGGTTTTAAGTGTGAAAAATGGTCATAAGTCACTTTTTTTCAGTGCCGTTGTGACTTTGAACACTCACTAAATGAACTGTTGTAAGGCAAGAACTACCTGCACAGAATATTGGAGCAGATTTCCACATTTAAATGCTGCCCAAACCTTCAAAATAGCACCAAATCCAGTTACATGATAGCTAAAGTTGGCAGAGCTGTTTTGATTTGAATAGCTTGTAGAAGCTCACCACTCCAAT